>OZ024808.1:31133012-31268012 GCA_964017045.1 Omphiscola glabra | reverse complement strand
ATTTGTGTTATGACGCCATCTGTCACGTGACTCGGTGGTGGGGATTTAGTGTTTTTTATAATTAAAAAAATAGTCTGACAAGACAGATTTTTACTGGCAGCTACCACGCCACAACCACATACGGACATTCACATGTGGTTCTACAAGGACATTGCTACGAACTATATATGTGTCCACAACTTAGCCCTCGTACCATAGTTGGAGGATCTGTGACCACAACTCAGCCCTCGTACCATAGTTGGATGATCTGTGATCACAACTCAGCCCTCGTGCCATACTTGGACGATCTGTGACCACAACTCAAACCTCGTGCCATAGTTGGACGATCTGTGACCACAACTCAGCACTCGTGCCATAGTTGAATGATCTTTGGCCACAACTCAGCCCTCGTGCCATAGTTGGAGGATCTTTGACCACAACTCAGCACTCGTGCCATAGTTGAAGGATCTTTGGCCACAACTCAGCCCTCGTATCATAGTTGAACGATCTTTGGCCACAACTCAGCACTCGTGCCATAGTTGAAGGATCTTTGGCCACAACTCAGCCCTCGTATCATAGTTGAAGGATCTTTGGCCACAACTCAGCACTCGTATCAATGTTGACCGATCTTTGGCCACAACTCAGCCCTCGTATCAAAGTTGAACGATCTTTGGCCACAACTCAGCACTCGTGCCATAGTTGGTCGATCTGTGACCACAACTCAGCACTCGTGCCATAGTTGGACTATCTGTGACCACAACTCAGCACTCGTGCCATAGTTGGAGGATCTGTGACCACAACTCAGCACTCGTGCCATAGTTGGAGGATATGTGATCACAACTCAGCACTCGTGCCATAGTTGAACGATCTGTAACCACAACTCAGCACTCGTGCCATAGTTGAACGATTTGTGACCACAACTCAGCACTCGTGCCATATTTGAACGATCTGTGAACACAACTCAGCACTCGTGCCATAGTTGGAGGATCTGTGACACAACTCAGTACTCGTATCATAGTTGAACGATCTGTGACCACAACTCAGCACTCGTATCATAGTTGAACGATATGTGACCAAAACTCAGCACTCGTGCCATAGTTGGAGGATCTTTGGCCACAACTCAGCCCTCGTACCATAGTTGGACGATCTGTGATCACAACTCAGCCCTCGTGCCATACTTGGACGATCTGTGACCATAACTCAAACCTCGTGCCATAGTTGGACGATCTGTGACCACAACTCAGCACTCGTGCCATAGTTGAAGGATCTTTGGCCACAACTCAGCCCTCGTGCCATAGTTGGAGGATCTTTGACCACAACTCAGCACTCGTGCCATAGTTGAAGGATCTTTGGCCACAACTCAGCCCTCGTGCCATAATTGGAGGATCTTTGACCACAACTCAGCACTCGTGCCATAGTTGAAAGATCTTTGGCCACAACTCAGCCCTCGTATCATAGTTGAAGGATCTTTGACAACAACTCAGCACTCGTGCCATAGTTGAAGGATCTTTGGCCACAACTCAGCCCTCGTATCATAGTTGAAGTATCTTTGGCCACAACTCAGCACTCGTATCATTGTTGAAGGATCTTTGGCCACAACTCAGCACTCGTATCATTGTTGAACGATCTTTGGCCACAACTCAGCCCTCGTATCAAAGTTGAACGATCTTTGGCCACAACTCAGCACTCTTGCCATAGTTGGACGATCTGTGACCACAACTCAGCACTCGTGCCATAGTTGGACTATCTGGGACCACAACTCAGCACTCGTGCCATAGTTGGAGGATCTGTGACCACAACTCAGCACTCGTGCCATAGTTGGAGGAAATGTGATCACAACTCAGCACTCGTGCCATAGTTGAACGATCTGTAACCACAACTCAGCACTCGTGCCATAGTTGAACGATTTGTGACCACAACTCAGCACTCGTGCCATATTTTAACGATCTGTGACCACAACTCAGCACTCGTGCCATAGTTGGAGGATCTGTGACCACAACTCAGTACTCGTATCATAGTTGAACGATCTGTGACCACAACTCAGCACTCGTATCATAGTTGAACGATATGTGACCAAAACTCAGCACTCGTGCCATAGTTGGAGGATCTTTGGCCACAACTCAGCCCTCGTACCATAGTTGGACGATCTCCGGTCTTATTTCCGCTTTTGTCACCAGTGAGTGCTGACCAGTGTAAACATACACCTTGGACATGATCTATGAATGGCGACCTCTATCGTCTGTATGTTATCTGTGTCGTGTCCAGACGACTAAGGAAACCAAGTGTTTTTGGGAAGAAATGGAAGAAAATGGATATATATAATTTATCTCGGGTATGACCCATACAGCAGTGGTTCTCAACCCTACAAAACAGGGTATCTTTACAAGGGTGGGTAGGTAAGGATAACTATCTCTTTAGCTACAATAGTTCTTATCCTTACATAAGCGCGTTTTACCCTTAAAATAATATGTATTATTCGTAAATCAATCTTAAAAGAGTCGCACTGGTTCTCACTAATAAAGCCTTGGGTATCACTCATACAACAGCGGCTCTCACCACACAGCTGTGGGTATCACCCTTACAACTGTGGGCACACAAAAAGATGATTTAAGAAACAGAAATCTTTCACTAACTTCACGTTGGATGGATAGGCCACTATTTAGAGAGGATGGATTAGTTGTTGGGTGGAGAGGTTTTTATGTCGGTGGATAGGTTCATAGTTTAGTGGATAGGTTTGTATATCAGTGGATAAATTCATAGTTGAAGGGACGAGTTTCAAGGCCTCGGATATAACATGTGTCCCTCTGATTGTTGGCAAACCGAGCGATATTTACCGTTAATAAATAGAAACAATTATAGACAAACGGGCGCCCCGTGGATATACCCGTTATGTACGTACAACACCGGCACCCTGAGTGGTGGAAACCAAACTGCCATTCTCTGTCCTTGACCTTGGTGAATACTTCATTGTAGTTCATTCGAGATTTCACTATGATGATTATTAATACAAAAATTTACTGTTAAATATTGTTTGAACAATCTTTCATATCCAGTAATGATTTTGATAACACACAATTATAGTTCGCTAATGACTCAAAAGCAGCTACTTCTATTTCTCACTGTGTAGACGCCCCTGCTGTGAGTCGCAGCAAAGAAAATATAAGTATTGCACGTTCACGCTAAGGATGATCAACTCGGGCAAAAAAGATGGCGGTGAAGAAAAAAAAGCTTAAATTAAAAATTATAAAAAAAGTTTCATCACCAATTATCTTAACTCTGGCCTTTGAATAATTTTGACACCTTGTCTTTGAAACATTGTGGGAGGGGGGCAAAGAGGATGGGTCTAGTGGGGCAGTGGGTTTCTAGAAATGAGGGGTTGTGGGCGAGGTGAAGGGCGACGAGAGGGGAGGGTAAAATGTCATCTTTGACAAAAATTGGCTAACCGCCTTATCCTGGATTTCTGATCTGTGCAGTAATCATGACATTTGTTTTAAGAGAATAAATTAAAAGGGGGGGGGGGGCGAAGCAGAGGAATTATCTTAATGACGAGCAATAACGAGGTATCGTTGACATGGTCATGTCCAAGGTCAAATATTGTCTTAAGCAGGTCGAGCTGTCAAGCTGACACTTGGCACATAGAATCGTTTCCATTGACAACACATTCAAATTGTCAGCTCCACCCCCAACTCCAAAAATCAGTTAATCCTGCTTTTCAAGGGCATGATCAAATAAAATCCCCGATGACTGCGCTAAATGAGATCCCCGATGACTGCGCTAAATGCGATCCCCGATGACTGCGCTAAATGAGATCCCCAATGACTGCGCTAAATGAGATCCCCGATGACTGCGCTAAATGAGATCCCCGATGACTGCGCTAAATGCGATCCCCGATGACTGCGCTAAATGAGATCCCCGATGACTGCGCTAAATGAGATCCCCGATGACTGCGCTAAATGAGATCCCCAATGACTGCGCTAAATGAGATCCCCGATGACAACGCTAAATGAGATCCCCGATGACTGCTCTAAATGAGATTCTTTTTAAACATAGCGCAACTCCGTTTGGTGACGTCATATTTAGTTTTGCTTTTCTAAAATTTTTGGTGAAATAAATATATGGTTTAAAAGCGGGTGGGGCATAAGAATATTAATAAAGTTCATAGTTGTGATAAATGTGCGGGGCCGAGCCGTGTGAGGGGTGCTTCAATTTGGGATTCTTACACATATATATATAATATAACATTTTATCAAAGGATCTATACGAAAAACTTTGTATGTAGCGGTGGTTTAATTTGGTTAGATTTTCATTGGGTTAAAATTCAAAGTGAACTTCACAAAATTCAGCGACTTAAGTAATGTAGCTATATACCAGCTACTAAAGTAATGTAGCTACATTCCAGCTACTAAAGTAATGTAGCTACATTCCAGCTACTAAAGTAATGTAGTTATATTCCAGCTACTAAAGTAATGTAGCTACATTCCAGCTACTAAAGTAATGTAGCTACATTCCAGATACTAAAGTAATGTAGCTACATTCCAGCTACTAAAGTAATGTAGCTACACTCAGCTACTGAAGTAATGTAGCTACATTCCAGGTACTAAAGTAATGTAGCTACATTCCAGCTACTAAAGTAATGTAGCTACATTCCAACTTCTGGAATATCTCATTAGGAAATGGCGTCAGCGGGCCGTCGAGCTTGCGCTCCTTATGCCCTCCCTGGCGCCCACCCACACTTGCCAGACGCCGGGTCTCCCCGACGCCGGGCCGTGCGGGGGAGCGCCAGAGACCTCCCCGGGCGTGAATCGTCCCCACCAGCAACCGCTCGATCGGGTTTGCCGATGGAGACTCTCCCCGCCCGGATACATCTGGTCGACCGAAGACGCTGCGTTTAAAGCGTCCGCAGTCCACCTTCCTAGGGGCCGGGACGGTAAATTAACGTCCTAATATCTCCCCCCACCCGTCCAGGGGAAGCATCGGACGCCCTCTAAGAGGGATTCTACAGTGGGCTTCCACCCCGCAACCAATTCGTGGCGTAGCTGGGACGAAACGGTTGCCTAGGACCAGCTTTCTCAGGGCTGCATATTCCAACTACTAAAGTAATGTAGCTACAATCCAGCTAATAAAGTAATGTAGCTAAATACTAGCTACTAAAGTAATGTAGCTAGATATCAGCTACTAAAGTAATATAACTACATTCCAGCTACTAAAGTAATGTAGCTACATTCCAGCTACTAAAGTAATGTAGCTACAATCCAGCTAATAAAGTAATGTAGCTAAATACAAGCTACTAAAGTAATGTAGCTACATTCCAGCTACTAAAGTAATGTAGCTACATTCCAGCTAATAAGGTAATGTAGCTACATTTCAGCTACTAAAGTAATGTAGCTACAATCCAGCTAATAAAGTAATGTAGCTAAATACCAGATACTAAAGTAATGTAGCTAAATACCAGCTACTAAAGTAATGTAGCTACAATCCAGCTAATAAAGTAATGTAGCTAAATACCAGCTACTAAAGTAATGGAGCTACATTCCAGCTACTGAAGTAATGTAGCTACATTCCAGCTACTAAAGTAATGTAGCTACATAGCAGCTACTAAAGTAATGTAGCTACATTCCAGCTACTAAAGTAATGTAGCTACAATCCAGCTAATAAAGTAATGTAGCTAAATACCCGCTACTAAAGTAATGTAGCTACATTCCAGCTACTAAAGTAATGTAGCTACATTCCAGCTACTAAAGTAATGTAGCTACAATCCAGCTAATAAAGTAATGTAGCTAAATACCAGCTACTAAAGTAATGTAGCTACATTCCAGCTACTAAAGTAATGTAGCTAAATACCAGCTACTAAAGTAATGTAGCTACATTCCAGCTACTAAAGTAATGTAGCTACAATCCAGCTACTAAAGTAATGTAGCTACATTCCAGCTACTAAAGTAATGTAGCTACAATCCAGCTACTAAAGTAATGTAGCTACATTCCAGCTACTAAAGTAATGTAGCTACAATCCAGCTAATAAAGTAATGTAGCTAAATACCAGCTACTAAAGTAATGGAGCTACATTCCAACTACTGAAGTAATGTAGCTACATTCCAGCTACTAAAGTAATGTAGCTACATAGCAGCTACTAAAGTAATGTAGCTACATTCCAGCTACTAAAGTAATGTAGCTACAATCCAGCTAATAAAGTAATGTAGCTAAATACCCGCTACTAAAGTAATGTAGCTACATTCCAGCTACTAAAGTAATGTAGCTACATTCCAGCTACTAAAGTAATGTAGCTACAATCCAGCTAATAAAGTAATGTAGCTAAATACCAGCTACTAAAGTAATGTAGCTACATTACAGCTACTAAAGTTATGTAGCTACATTCCAGCTACTAAAGTAATGTAGCTACATTCCAGCTACTAAAGTAATGTAGCTACATTCCAGCTACTAAAGTAATGTAGCTACATTCCAGCTACTAAAGTAATGTAGCTACAATCCAGCTAATAAAGTAATGTAGCTACATTCCAGCTACTAAAGTAATGTAGCTACATTCCAGCTACTAAAGTAATGTAGCTACATTCCAGCTACTAAAGTAATGTAGCTACATTCCAGCTACTAAAGTAATGTAGCTACATTCCAGCTACTAAAGTAATGTAGCTACATTCCAGCTACTAAAGTAATGTAGCTACAATCCAGCTAATAAAGTAATGTAGCTAAATACCAGCTACTAATGTAATGTAGCTACATTCCAGCTACTAAAGTAATGTAGCTACATTCCAGCTACTAAAGTAATGTAGCTACATTCCAGCTACTAAAGTTATGTAGCTACATTCCAGCTACTAAAGTAATGTAGCTACATTCCAGCTACTAAAGTAATGTAGCTACATTCCAGCTACTAAAGTAATGTAGCTACATTCCAGCTACTAAAGTTATGTAGCTACATTCCAGCTACTAAAGTAATGTAGCTACATTCCAGCTACTAAAGTAATGTAGCTACATTCCAGCTACTAAAGTAATGTAGCTACATTCCAGCTACTAAAGTAATGTAGCTACATTCCAGCTACTAAAGTAATGTAGCTCAATACCAGCTACTAAAGTAATGTAGCTACAATCCAGCTAATAAAGTAATGTAGCTAAATACCAGCTACTAAAGTAATGTAGCTACATTCCAGCTACTAAAGTTATGTAGCTACATTCCAGCTACTAAAGTAATGTAGCTACATTCCAGCTACTAAAGTAATGTAGCTACATTCCAGCTACTAAAGTAAAGTAGCTACATTCCAGCTACTAAAGTAATGTAGCTACATTCCAGCTACTAAAGTAATGTAGCTACATTCCAGCTACTAAAGTAATGTAGCTACATTCCAGCTACTAAAGTAATGTAGCTACATTCCAGCTACTAAAGTAATGTAGCTACAATCCAGCTACTAAAGTAATGTAGCTACATTCCAGCTACTAAAGTAATGTAGCTACATTCCAGCTACTAAAGTAATGTAGCTACATTCCAGCTACTAAAGTAATGTAGCTACATTCCAGCTACTAAAGTAATGTAGCTACATTCCAGCTACTAAAGTAATGTAGCTACATTCCAGCTACTAAAGTAATGTAGCTACATTCCAGCTACTAAAGTAATGTAGCTACATTCCAGCTACTAAAGTAATGTAGCTACATTCCAGCTACTAAAGTAATGTAGCTACATTCCAGCTACTAAAGTAATGTAGCTACATTACAGCTACTAAAGTAATGTAGCTACATTCCAGCTACTAAAGTAATGTAGCTACATTCCAGCTACTAAAGTAATGTAGCTACATTCCAGCTACTAAAGTAATGTAGCTACATTACAGCTACTAAAGTAATGTAGCTACATTCCAATTACTAAAGTAATGTAGCTACATTACAGCTACTAAAGTAATGTAGCTACATTCCAATTACTAAAGTAATGTAGCTACATTACAGCTACTAAAGTAATGTAGCTACATTCCAATTACTAAAGTAATGTAGCTACATTACAGCTACTAAAGTAATGTAGCTACATTCCAATTACTAAAGTAATGTAGCTACATTACAGCTACTAAAGTAATGTAGCTACATTCCAGCTACTAAAGTAATGTAGCTACATTCCAGCTACTAAAGTAATGTAGCTACATTCCAGCTACTAAAGTAATGTAGCTACATTACAGCTACTAAAGTAATGTAGCTACATTCCAATTACTAAAGTAATGTAGCTACATTCTGATCTGAATACATTTACTTTTTTTTCCAATTTCAAACAATTAGTTGTTTCTTGTCTTGGTCAACTGTTTATTTCCTGGGCATTGCCTTTACTGGATGTTAAAAGCATTATGCTAAGTACATGATGTTAAATACATGATTTTAAGTAAATGCTGTTAAGTACACAATGTTAAGTACATGATGTTGAATAAATTATTGTAGCTACATGATGTTAAGTTGTTTTTGTGCGTGTATTTTTTTGGTTGTTACATGAGTTTCACAGTGTGCTCTAACATCAAGGGCCATTTCCATTTCATTAAATTTCCAGAATGTTAAATATATATATATATATATAACTATATACACATTAAAACCATAAGAATACTTTGAACTTATTATATTTATTACATTTTTTTCTTCCATTCCTTCTTTTAATTACATTGACGAGCCTCAAACACATCCTTTTAGAGGGCATGTCGCCACATACGCCTTCCTTCTATACGTACACACACACACACACAATATTCGCCTCGCTGCTCATTCCTCAAAGAATTCGATACAATTTGTTTCCAACCCTTCCGGGTTTAAGGGGTGAAACGAACATGACATCAGCTCTCGTAGCCGGGTCGGTCTATATTTAGAGAATGTGTTGACATTTGTAGTTTGTCAATGTGTTGTTAAATCTGAGTGGATATCTAGAGAATGTGTCTGTCTAGTGTGTCAAATGTAGTAGAAATATTTATTTTGAGAATGTATTAAAATTTCTAGAGTGTCAAAGTGTCTTTGTAGCAAAAAATCTAATTTTAGACGATGCGTATAAAAGTCTAGGACTTGTGTGTCCACGTGTCCTTGAAACATGCTGTGACTAAATGTCTAGTGTGTCCATGTGTCCATGTGACCAGGCTTTGACTGAATGTCTAGTGTGTCCAAGTGTCCATGTGACCAGACTGTGGCTAAATGTCTAGTGTGTCCATGTGTCTATGTGTCCATGTGACCAGGCTTTGACTGAATGTCTAGTGTGTCAATGTGTCAATGTGTCCATGTGTCAATGTGTCCAGACTGTAATCGGATGATTTTTACCTTTTGACATCACAATGACGTAAAAATTCGGACCTGCTATTCGACACCCCCTTCCTTACAAACCAGCTCCCCTGCTGAAAAGAATGCGTACAATGTACAAAGTAAAGTGTACAGTGCACAGTGTCATCAACGTGTATTGCCATTAATAACTAGATAATTGATTTGTAACAATCTAATCTGATCCTATCTCTCTTTGAAGGTTTATCAGACATCGAACTCAGTCTTCTAACGGAACAAGTCAATATTTTTAGATCTTTAATCCCAATGTTTATATTTTGTAATGATTAGTTTACGCCCATGGACTATTCATGACGTCATCAACACTTCTTATCGTTAATACTTGAAATACACATATTGTTTGGTACACATTGTTTGGTACACATATTGTTTGGTACACACATTGTTTGTTACACACATTGTTTGGTACACATTGTTTGGTACACATTGTTTGGTACATACATTTTTTTGGTACACACATTGTTTGGTAATACATTGTTTGGTACATACATTGTTTGGTACACATATTGTTTGGTACACACATTGTTATTGTTCTGTACACACATTGTTTGGTACACATTTTGTTTGGTACACACATTGTTTGGTACACACATTGTTTGGTACACACATTGTTTGGTACACATATTGTTTGGTACACATATCGTTTGGTAATTAGTTGCACATTTCCTATATTATTTATGGTAACGTATTTTCATCTCGTAATGGCTGCCTCGGGTAGAAACCAAATATACCCGAGACTTTGTCAGCCGGTTACCTAACCAGAGACTTTGTCAGCCGATTACCTAACCAGAGACTTTATCAGCCGATTACCTAACCAGAGACTTTGTCAACCGGTCACCTATCCAGTCTGAATCAGGGGTCACCAAACCATGGCCCGTGTGCCGCAAATGGCCCGTGACGTCAGTTTATCAGGGCTGGCGACGGTACTTGGATTTGCATGATAAAACACTTGGAACACGAGACATTGGGATACAATTTTAATTATAATTTTTTTTTAGAAGTAGCCACTTTGTTTTTTAAGCTAGTGTACTTTTCATGAGCTACGACTTTTTAAAGTGTGAGTTTGTTTGGTATTTTGTACCATGGACTGCACCCCCACAATTTGGGACCCAGTCCCGCTTATCGCGTCATGCGCAATAACTCTTGATAATATGATAAGTATCTTTTATATCAGGATTAATCATTAATTCTAAGTATTAAAAGTTCTAATTATAAAATTAATTTTTAAATAATATTCTGCAATTATAAATTAATTATAAATTATCTAGCTATGTAATATCAATTATTACTTTAAATACGATATGAATGTTTTGTTTACCAAGTCTAGCGTCACTTACATTCATAGTATGTAGTCTATATCAGGCATTTTAAGAAAAGGGGTCCCTTAAAAATAATACTGGTTTGTGACAACTTATTTTGAAATGTCCCCTCTTTTTATTAATTAAAACTTTCTATGATCAATGATTTCCTAGTGTTTGCACACGGCACATTCCTTCACTTACGAATGAAACTATGAGAACAGCACATGCAAGTGAATGTGAATGGTTGCCAACGTTTTGCACACGGCACGTTATGATCAAATTGCTTTTAAACCTAAAATTAAAATAGTCTTGTTAAAATTACTGCTAAGTTCATTCTAAAACACAAGTCATCACATATTTTGATGTAAATAGTGGTAATAATTAAATATTTCCTGAGTATCAACATCTGACGTCATTAAAAAGGGGGCGTGGTCGAATGTACAGAATGATTTTACCGCCCACGCTCGTCATTTTGGCAGTTACCCGGCCCGCTGTGGAAAAACGTTTGGTGATCCCTGGTCTCAATCAAAAGCGAGAGAGAATAAACTATACAGCTGACGTCACTAAACTACTCAGCTGACGTCACTAAACTACACAGCTGACGTCACTAAACTACACAGCTGACGTCACCTTACTACGCAGCTGACGTCACTTAACTACACAGCTGACTTCACAGACGACTTTTAAAATCAACCTGAACGAACTCAAGAAATAATCTTTTTTTTTTAATTTTCAATTTTTATTTTTATTTCCTCACGTTTCAAACATTGAATACTTTTATTAAATTGACCCCGCAAGACTGACATGCCTGATATTAACCTCGCGCGACCTTGACATTGGCGATAGTAAATTTCTCCGTGGTATGAAAAAATCTGTATTTTAAAAGTATCGTTCGGTTGATTAACGGTCATGTGACCAGCAACTGGGGCTGATCACAAGCGGGGGCAAAAAAGGGGGGGGGGTCAATTTGTATAAAACAAGATCACAAGGTGGAGGGTGGTATGTAACAAGATGACAGGGAGGGAGTGATACATAACAAGATGACAGGTAGGATGTGGTATATCACAAGATGACAGGTAGGATTTGGTATATCACACGATCACAGGAATATGATGGGCAGGAGCGGATATGTAATAAGATCACGGGGAGGGGTGAAATGTAGCAATCTCAGAGGGATAGGGTGAGCAACCTGGCTCAGCACTATATCAACCTTACTCTTTACCTGACTTGGCATTACACCAACACAGTGGCCATCATTACCTACACCAGCATTACATCAATACAGTCGCAACCATTCCTCTGAACCAGCTTCTGCTAAAAGACACCGATTCATTTATTTTATTGAAGAAGTTCAGTTTGTCTTAGAACCTGTTCAAATGCTTACTCTCTAAACCTCCCTTAATAAATAGTTTAGCTATTGACACAATTGATTTGAAAGAAGCGTAACTAAAACTCTTAGAGTTTGCCATGTAAAGTTACAACTAAAACTCTTAGAGCTTGCCATGTTAAGTTACAACTAAAACACTTAGAGTTTGCCATGTTAAGTTACAACTAAAAGTCTTAGAGTTTGCCATGTTAAGTTACAACTAAAACTCTTAGAGCTTGCCATGTTAAGTTACAATCTATCTTTTAAATAGCTGGAGTTGGGCTCTTGTTTTTTACTTCAATAATTTCTAAATCCTTTAATAAACTTTAAAGCCGTTAAAACAGTTGTTTACCAAGGTCTAGTGTGCCGTGTGTCATAAGCTTTCAACTCCAGTCTTTGAATGTGTAACAGAAACGTTTTAGACAAACAAACTAATTAGCGACACATATTGATGTAGCGACACATATTGATGTAGCGACACATATTGATGTAGTGACACATATTGAGGTAGTGAAACAATTGATGTAGCGACACATATTGATGTAGCGACACATATTGATGTAGCGACACATATTGATGTAGCGACACATATTGATGTAGCGACACATATTGATGTAGCGACACAATTGATGTAGCGACACATATTGATGTAGCGACACATATTGAGGTAGCGACACATATTGAGGTAGCGACACATATTGAGGTAGCGACACATATTGAGTTAGCGACACATAGTGATGTAGCGACACAATTGATGTAGCGACACATATTGATGTAGCCACACATATTGATGTAGCGACACATATTGATGTAGCGACACATATTGATGTAGCGACACATATTGATGTAGCGACACATATTGATGTAGCGACACATATTGAGGTAGCGACACATATTGAGGTAGCGACACATATTGAGTTAGCGACACATAGTGATGTAGCGACACAATTGATGTAGCGACACATATTGATGTAGCGACACAATTGATGTAGCGACACATATTGATGTAGCGACACATATTGATGTAGCGACACATATTGATGCAGCGACACATATTGATGTAGTGACAGATATTGATGTAGTGGCACCTATTGATGTGTCCTTAAAATCACCATGCCTGAATCGAGTTATAAACTGAAGTAGAGATGAACATTTGTCATATCAAAACGGATTGATTGCATCTGTAAAGCTCACTTGTACCACATAATTTTGTACTTAGTGTATAGAAACAACGAAGAAATCAAATCAGCGCACCATCAGTTCAAACACTTTTCAAGCTTAACTCTTGCTCTTACCCAACTCTTACCTGGCTCTTACCTGGCTCTTAACTGGCTTTAACAACTTAGGATTTATGATCTAAGGGGCAGGTCTTGAAGGAACGAGACAAGTTTAGCTTTAATTAAGATACACTCAGGCTGAAAGGCAACAATCTACGCGAGCTACGAGGGGGGGGGGAGTAGTTTTCTTTAGGAGAAAGACAAAGTTCGTTATAGAAAATTAATGCTTGAATTTTTGTATCAGCCTCACACATGAACATCCGGCCAATAGGAAACATAAACATCCGGTCAATAGGAAACATAAACATCCGGTCAACATTACACATAAACATCCGGCCAATAGGAAACATAAACATCCGGTCAACATTACACATAAACATCCGATCAACATTACACATAAACATCTGGTGAACATTACACATAAACATCCGGTCAACATTACACATAAACATCTGGTCAACATTATACATAAACATCTGGTCAACATTATACATAAACATCCGGTCAATTAGAAAAATAAACATCTTGTCAACATGAACACAAATAACCTGGCACCATTAAACACAAATAACCGGGCACCATTAAACACAAACAGCCGGGCACCATTAAACACAAACAGCTGGGCACCATTAAACACAAACAGCCGGGCACCATTCAACACAAACAGCTGGGCACCATTAAACACAAACAGCTGGGCACCATTAAACACAAACAGCCGGGTACCATTAAACACAAACAGCCGGGCACCATTAAACACAAACAGCCGGGCACCATTAAACACAAACAATCGGGCACCATTAAACACAAACAGCCGGGCACCATTTAACACAAACAGCCGGGCACCATTAAACACAAATAACCGAGAACCATTTAACACAAACAACGGGGCACCATTAAACACAAACACTCGGGCACCATGCTCTACGTCTTCAATGGGTAGTTGGGTCTGTGTCGTTCAACTACTTTCTTGAATTCAACTCTAAATGTGTCGGAAATTCTTATGTGGTAGCCGAACGTCATGTTGTGTTGTAGCAGAACGTCATGTTGTGTGGTAGCAGGACGTCATGCTGTGTGGTAGCAGGACGTCATGATGTCTGGTAGCAGGACGTCATGATGTCTGGTAGCAGAGCATCATGTTGTGTGGTAGCAGAACGTCATGTTGTGTGGTAGCAGGACGTCATGCTGTGAGGTAGCAGAATGTCATGAAGGACCCCATCTTCCTACAGTAACACAAGTCACAATGGTAGTGTGTCAATCGTGTGTCAGTAGTTTGTCAATCGTGTGTCAGTAGTGTGTCAGTAGTATGGGTCATATATTTACCAATGATGTCATATTATTACCCAATGATTTTGGAAAAGAATTCCCAGGCAACAAACAGTCAAGAAATGAATGTAAAGGCGAGATAAAACCAAGATGGCACACACGTCCTCTTAAAATCAACACTGAGTGGTCAACCCTTTTCTTGTATAGTCCAACGTCTCGCAATTACTCTCCATTATCGAAATAATTGCTTCATTATACCAAATGCCTCTATTAACCTTGTTCAACTGAATGTAGATAACATGTATCTAGCATGAAACACATGTTTACTTTCAAACACTTTACTGTATCAAGCGGGCAACAAACACATTTTAGACAGAGAGTACGAAATTATAAAGTTGTCTGGGATTTTCTTAAAGCTAAAACGGCGGTTATAGAGTTTATTATGATTGCATTTACTAAAGATTCCATTAGTAAATCAATTTAAAAATGACGTGCAACTTATACAATTCAAGTTAAGTCTAATGGCTAGTTTGGGGGTGGATGCTAGGGTTTTAGAACCACCTATCTGTTTTTCATAACAACTCAATTGGTAGGTCATTCACCGTGATGAGAAGTTCCAGCAAAGTGCATTTCGTGCCATCCGGGTGAAATAATGAACCATAAATGCCACACGAAATTAAGCAAGATAGCTCACTTCCGCTCTAAGGAGACACGTTGGCGCTGGGATGTAGGACTTGCGTGACTGCTGATGCATCATGGGTTAATTTGGTCAATTAGAATTCTTTGATTGCTATGGCAGACGTGGCGGGGGTGGGGGGGGGGGGGTTTCGAAGAGGAAAGATTTGCTTTTACACAGACGACTGACGAAGTCAGTGGACACTTATCAATATTGAGGCAGTTTTTTCAGCGATTCTCATTTATCAGGTCACCTCTGAATTTTGCGCTAGCTAATCTTGTATGATGTACATGACCCTTTTATAACATCTAAGTATTGATCATCGTAACAGTATGATTTCTTACGATAGAACAATATTGTTTGATGATTAATACAGATGAAAGTCTTAAAGACGTCAAGATAAGATGTCTAACACACAGTCGGATAGACGTCTGGGATATTGGGCGTCTTGGGCTTATCTTGACCCACTGAAAATATAAATAGCTCTTGTCCGCTGTAGCATTCAAATAATTCTAAATGGTGAGAGTGTCCTGTCAGTCCGTCCAGTAATCCGTTAACTGTTCACGCTTACCGAGTCTTTCCCTCATCAAACAGTCAAACATGTACGCTAACCGAGTCTTTCCCTCATCAAACAGTCAAACATTGACGCTTACCGAGTCTTTCCCTCATCAAACAGTCAAACATGTACGCTAACCGAGTCTTTCCCTCATCAAACAGTCAAACATTGACGCTAACCGAGTCTTTCCCTCATCAAACAGTCAAACATGTACGCTAACCGAGTCTTTCCCTCATCAAACAGTCAAACATTGACGCTGAAACCCACCACGCACTTTTATTGGTGATAGCAAAATTATTTTTTTTAAAACAAATTATACACAAACATTTTTGTTGTAAGCTGATTTAATTATTTTGTCTGTTGAAACTTTGTAGCTCTGAAAATTGTGCAACCTAAACAACCACGGCCCTGACCAACCCCGCGGTACGCCACTGGAAGTTCACTATATATATAAATGTGAACAGAAATTATACTCTTGAGCACTCGCTGCGAGCCAAGTATGTTATTTAAACCTGGCTAGTGCTACAGGTCTCACGAGTGCTACAGGTCTCATGAGTGCTACAGGTCTCTCTAGTGCTACAGGTCTCAACAGTGCTACAGGTCTCACTATATATATATATAAGTGCTTCTCGTCTCACAAGAGTTACCTGTCTCACTAGTGCTACCTGTCTCACTACGGCTACCGGTCGCACCAATGCTGCTTGTCTCAAATGCTACCCGTGTCACTAGTGCTTCAAGTCATTTCTGAGCAGTCTTGTAATTTCCCTCTAAATAAAACAGGTGTGTAATTAATGGCGTTTTAAATCAGTATCGTCTGCTCCATATCTTCTCAGAAAGACAAGCAAACAAATTTTGACGGACTCTAACTTACCCCACTCCACCCCCTTCCCTAATTCGATCAGCAAACACTTAGTTGTAGACACCTGGCAGGTGAAACTTCCAGCCAAGCCGCAAGAAAGTACAAATGTTTACATTCTTCATTTCACGAGAACAATAGAATCATTTAAGAGCCGCCATGTCCCTCGAGGGGGAAACCAAAAGTTGCTGATCTAAATATATCAAGCTGTGGAATCGCTACCAGAGTGTTGACAAAATATGGGCCATAGAAAGATTTGGTCTGGATATCACATGAAATTGATTTAGACTTACGGAATTGTATGATGGTATTTGTAGTGAGGGTATTTGTAGTGATGGTAGTTGTAGTGATGGTATCTGCAGACATAGCTTAAGTTTAAGAACAGCCGTGTAGACCACCTATGACGTCATCTTACTCAATACAGCCATGTAGCCAACTATGACGTCATCTTACTCTGTACTAACTCTTCTCTCCCTCTTCTTGTTGACCCTCAAGCCATAGATAATGTAACAATTTTAGACTTGTACTCATAACATCACTCGTGCCTAAAAACCTATGCCTACCGACCCCTGCCTATCAACCCCTGCCTACCAACCCCTTCCTACCAACCCCTGCCTACCAACCCCTGCATACCAACCCTTGCCAACCAACCCCTGTCTACCAACCCTGCCTACCAACCCCTGCCAACCAACCCCTGCCTACCAACCCTGCCTACCAACCCCTGCCTACCAACCCCTGCCCACCTACTCGTATCTTACGACCTACCGACCAATGTCTACCGACCTCTGCCTTACGATCTGTGCCTACTTTAGAATTCATGAAACTGCTTTAACTCGGCGCAGTAAAGTCACGCACTGATTCTAAATTAAAACTCAGATTACAAGCCAACATTTCCTACTCACGGCTGCCTGGGGAAGTGAACCGACTGACATTAAGTCTCTGCTCTACACCGTCTGTAATGACCATCCATTCAAGGAGGCTTTTAGCAACTGTCTCCCAATAGCGCCCCTTGGGGGGACTTAATCGATTGTAAATTCAATGCCATTTGTTGAGTTACGCAAACACATTATTTGTTTCTCAAATATAGGTTTTCATTTTTAAATGTTCTTTGAGTTATTTTGGGTCAATTTGAGTCAATGTGGGTCTTCATGGGTCTGTTTGTGTCTTTTTGGGTCTCCATGGGTCAATTTAGGTCTGTTTGGGACTTATCAGTTTTCTTGTTTGATCCATTGTTGCCAATGTTGATCATTTCCCTGTAGAACTATTTAAACATAGCATTATTTTCTCTGTAGAACTATTTAAAATTTACACCCTTTTCTCTGTATAACTCTCCATTATTTTCCCGTTAGAACAATTTAAACTTCCCACCATTTTCCTGTAGTACTATATAAATGTTCTAAAGGCAGTTACAACTCACACTAAGTCGATTTTACAGTCACATGTGACGTCATCCTATGAGTGAATCACTTGTAAGGTTTTTTTATTTTAAAAAAGTGTGTAAACAAAAAAAAAGGTGGGGGGGTATTGTTAGATTTAATAGGGATGTTGTCGCTAGGGTTGGTGTCACTAGGGTTGGTGTCACTAGGGTTGGTGTCTATAGGTTTGGTGTCTCTAGGTTTGGTGTCTCTTGGTTTGGTGTCTCTAGGTTTGGTGTCACTAGGTTTGGTTTCACTAGGTTTGGTGTCACTAGATTTGGTGTCACTAGGTTTGGTGTTACTAGGCTTGGTGTCACTAGGTTTGGTGTCACTAGGTTTGGTGTCGCTAGGGTTCCTGTTACCAGGGTTGAGGTCATTTTCCAATGTTAATGACATTCAATTTTTATTTTTATTTATGTCAAATCCAGTTTTTCATGGGTTGCAGATCGTATAAAATGTACAAATGGTCTCCGCCAAACAATATTCGTTCATATTCTTCATGATTAAAATATGTTTTAACTAAACTGAAAAAAATTAGTTTCTTTGAAAACAGAAAACTAAAATAAAAAAACCGTTAAAAACAAAGTTTATATATCATTTATATGTATTTTGGTTTGCATTTAAGCAAGTGTACGTATTTATAATTTATGTGATTATAGCAACTGATTTTAGTGGTATGGCAAATTGCTTTTATCAAACTTAGAGCATGTAAATCTAATAGACTAAAGGTAGATTTAAATTTAATTACGTCACAAATAAAAAGCTAAACAATTAATCTCCACACCAAAACGTGCAACCATTGAACAAATTATTAACACCCCCACATACCCACTTTTTATTTTATGAGGGTGGGGTTGGCGACAGTGAGTGGCGCTGTAAATGTGATCGAATTTGTTATCATAAGCAACAAGTCTTCATTCCACGTTTCAGCTCGATAGGATGACAGAAAGTGGGTCAATTAGGCTTCCGAAAATTTTGTCAGAAAGCAAGAAAGAAACATACGAACAAAAGCGAAGTTGAAAAAAAAAAGATTTAATAAGTGAATAATGAATAAGATAAGATAAGATAAGATAAGTTCCTTGTATTGATACAAACAGATTTGTATTAATATCTCGTGAATGAATTATATTCCAACATGTTATATGTACAAATCTAATGGTAATATTTAATAAATAATACATTGGGGACGATGAGTCTTTTGTATGTATTTTTCTTGGTTATTCCAGATGACAAAAAAACATACACATTTATGCTCATGTTACATAAATACATATGTGTATATATCAAGGAATGTATTTCACATTTTAATTACACTAAACTTATGAGCGTTAAATTGGAACTTCTCTAATCCGCTACTCAATAGATTATTCTAAGATACAACAACAGCAATTGCCTGGAATTCTCAGATTATTATTATTAATGGTGTTTTATATAGCGCAGAACCCCAGCCTAGGGCTAGGCTCACTGCTGTACCCCAGCCTAGGGCTAGGCTCACTGCTGTACCCCAGCCTAGGGCTAGGCTCACTGCTGTACCCCAGCCTAGGGCTAGGCTCACTGCAGTACCCCAGCCTAGGGCTAGGCTCACTGCTGTACCCCAGCCTAGGGCTAGGCTCACTGCTGTACCCCAGCCTAGGGCTAGGCTCACTGCGCTTCGCATAAAAATTAGACCTTACAGAAAAATATACATTTAAAACCAACACTTGTTGAAAAGGTTGAGCTCACCCACCCAAGTACATTCTACCCCTGTCTAGCCATGGACAGCACCCACCCAAGTACATTCTACCCCTGTCTAGCCATGGACAGCACCCACCCAAGTACATTCTACCCCTGTCTAGCCATGGACAGCACCCACCCAAGTACATTCTACCCCTGTCTAGCCATGGACAGCACCCACCCAAGTACATTCTACCCCTGTATAGCCATGGACAGCACCCACCCAAGTACATTCCACCCCTGTCTAGCCATGGACAGCACCCACCCAAGTACATTCCACCCCTGTCTAGCCATGGACAGCACCCACCCAAGTACATTCCACCCCTGTCTAGCCATGGACAGCACCCACCCAAGTACATTCTACCCATGTCTAGCCAACGAAGTTTTTGAAGGAGTGAATAGACAGAAAGAAGTTCATTAAGATAGGAAGAGCACGAACCAGAAAGGGTTGTACTGTGATAAAGCTTTTAAGTCAATTAAAGTACAATATATGTTAAGCATTATGTAAGTATTTGGTATTTAATAAGTGTGGATAAAATGGATTGGACAATCTTACACACCATACTCACGCTTTACCAAATACATTGCTTGAGCCACCTTGGGTTTTCCGTAGAACTGACCTTGATACGCAATTAGTGACCATTTAATTACAATGGTCTTAGGTCATATGTCGTAGGTCTAAATTTACTGTAACCTTTCAACCCCGCAACTTTATGGCTAGTTATCTTGTTCTCAAAAACAGGTTCTTTCTTATGGCAGACCCTGTCACCGAAAAAACCTCCTCTTTTGGCTTTGCGGAGGGAAAAAATCCTTAGGGACATGCTTGTTAGAAGTCTTCTTCCTATTATTAAAGCAAATATACGCACCAAATGTTGGAACCGCAGCCTCTCTAATACATTTCCATAGGGGATTGAAGGTGACAAGATCACTCTGCCTCAGGAAATTTTCAGAATGAAAGATGGATTTACCTGCAAGTCGCAACGTGATTCGTACCATCCTTTGTAAATAGTGCGGAAAATCATATGTCGGTGAGACAAGTCGTCGCCTTGGAGACAGTTTTAGAGAATACCTTTATAACATCAATAAACAAACCCTTTGTCCAATATCCAAACATTTCAATAATGCTAACCATCATGCAACATTAGACAATGTAGTTACTGGTATATTGTATACAAGTAATACACCGAATATAGTTTATATGGAAAAAAATTCATTACAATATTTGGAACGTTGACTTAGTACGGTATAAAAAAAATTCACAAATCTACGTCGCTGAAATGTCTTTTTACTGTTGTTTTTTTTTTTTAATTTTACTTCGTTTCACTTCCTTTCACTTCCTTTCCGTTCTTCTGACTTTTTATTTTGCCAATGACACGCGCCTATTCATATTCTTTTCTCTCATTTCTTTCTGTTATTCATAATTAGGATACACCTAAATTGTGCAAATTGAATTTAAAATTACGAATTATTATTGTTGTTGTAATGACGAAGGCATTTGTCGGAACGTTTGCAACTGAAAGAAATGTTATCATTATTAAAGCCTAACAATTTTTTTTAATGCAAATTGTTTGCGTCTCATTACTCCGCTTCTGAGTTGATCAGCCCACAATGTTTGCGTCTCATTACTCCGCTTCTGAGTTGATCAGCCCACAATGTTTGCGTCTCATTACTCCGCTTCTGAGTTGATCAGCCCACAATGTTTGCGTCTCATTACCCCGCATCTGAGTTGATCAGCCCACATTGTTTGCGTCTCATTGCTCCGCCTCTGAGTTGATCAGCCCACAATGTTTGCGTCTCATTGCTCCGCCTCTGAGTTGATCAGCCCACATTGTTTGCGTCTGATTGCTCCGCCTCTGAGTTGATCAGCCCACAATGTTTGCGTCTCATTGCTCCGCCTCTGAGTTGATCAGCCCACAATGTTTGCGTCTCATTGCTCCGCCTCTGAGTTGATCAGCCCACATTGTTTGCGTCTGATTGCTCCGCGTCTGAGTTGATCAGTCCACATTGTTACAACAGAGATGAATGCACTAGAATCAAAAAGAAACATTTTATAAAGATCCATTATTGGAATGTTATGTGTATTTAATTAAAGATTTTTATTACATTTTGTTGGAATTTGTACTTTTTGAGAGCACCCCCTTCCACCCCATTTCCCGTGATTGTCGCCTGGGGACGTGCAGGTAATTAAATTCAGAGCTACTGTAAAACTCTAAAGATCTGGGATTTAAAAAAAAAAGAATGGTTACGAGGCTACGTATAATTCTCCATTAAATCTACTCGCTGCTTTGAGAGTATGTTTTTATTTCTTTTCTCTACTGAATTCTACTTGTAAAGCTGGTCAGTTATGTCCTGTGCGTACAATTGCACTTGAACGATTGACCTTTATATTGGCGTGCATTTGCATTTATTAGCATCATTTTGGCCTAGGCCCATTGTCCAAATTTTGCATTTATTTACATCATGTAGGCCTAGGCCCGTTGTCCAAATTGTGCTTTTATTTACATCATGTAGGCCTAGGCCCGTTGTCCAAATTGTGCATTTATTTACATCATGTAGGCCTAGGCCCGTTGTCCAAATTGTGCATTTATTTACATCATGTAGGCCTAGGCCCGTTGTACAAATTGTGCATTTATTTACATCATGTAGGCCTAGGCCCGTTGTCAAAATTGTGCTTTTATTTACATCAGGTAGGCCTAGGCCCATTGTCCAAATTGTGCATTTATTTACATCATGTAGGCCTAGGCCCGTTGTCCAAATTGTGTTTTTTATCATCATAATAGAGAAAATATATTACATGAAATGAATATTTTGAAATTGGGTTTTTGTGGAAGTAATTTCCAGACGTTTTAAAAATAGATAAAGGTCAAGGCCAGTCCATGGACAGCCCGTTTGGGCTCCACAGATTTATGGGGGGAGGGTTGAGGGTGGCGTGTAGCATTGTCCAAGTCCAGTTGACCTGGTCAGTTTGATGTCCATGCATGGTTGCATAACATTAAATATTAGATGGCTGTAATGGTGGAATGTGTGGTGGGTTCTGTAGTGGGGTGTGTGGTGGAATGTGTGGTGGGGTGTTTGGTGGAATGTATGATGGAATGTGTGGTGGAATGTGTGGTTTTGTGTGTTGGGGTGTGGGGTGTGTGGTGGAATATGGGGTGGAATGTGTGGTGGTGTGTCTGATGGGGTGTGTGGTGGAATCTGTGGTGGGGTGTGTGGTGGAATGTGTGGGGAATGTGTGGTGGAATTAGTGGTTGTGTGTCTGGTGGGGTGTGTGGTAGAATGTGTGGTAGAATGTGTGGTGGGGTGTGTGGTGGAATGTGGGGTGGAATGAGTGGTTGTGTTTCTGGGGGTGTGTGTGGTAGAATGTGTGGTGGAATGTGTGGTGGGGTGTGTGGTGTGGTATGGGGGCTAGGGGATTTTTAAGAGTCCACGGCCTCGTGCCTGAATTTACGAGTATGGTTCATAGTGGTGGAGGTCAGAGGTTATTTCTGTTGACTGATCTGGTTATCTCGAACTTTTTCGTCAGACCTGCGGGCAATCTTGTGTATCTCTGTACGTCTGGCAACGTTGGGACATAATATGACATGTTAGATGTTGCGGGCCTAGGGTGATGAAGAGGAGGTGGTAGGTGGAAGGGGAGGTTGGATGGGATGCGGAAGGGGAGGTGAGAGGGGAGTCTAAGTTTCTGAAATTTTAAAAAGACAGACTTTTTTCTACCATTTTTTTTTATTTAGACGATTTTAATTAAAATTAACTTGGTACTGTGTATTTGCAACACCCACTTTAAAATATCCACTTCATAAAATCTACTTTATAACATGCTTTTTTGTCTACGATTCTGGATGCTCTTCCCCATATATTAAATCTCCATTACGCCTCTTAATACAAGTGTAAACGATGACACAATGAATTGAGTAGATGGAATGAAAGAATGTATTGAGTAGATAGAATGAAAGAATGTATTGAATAGATGGAATGAATTGAATAGATGGAATGAAAGAACGTATTGAATAGATGGAATGAAAGAATGTATTGAGTAGATGGAATGAAAGAATGTATTGAGTAGATAGAATGAAAGAATGTATTGATTAGATGGAATGAAAGAATGTATTGATTAGATGGAATGAAAGAATGTATTGATTAGATGGAATGAAAGAATGTATTGAGTATATAGAATGAAAGAATGTATTGAGTAGATAGAATGAAAGAATGTATTGATTAGATGGAATGAAAGAATGTATTGAGTAGATAGAATGAAAGAATGTATTGATTAGATGGAATGAAAGAATGTATTGATTAGATGGAATGAAAGAATGTATTGAGTAGATAGAATGAAAGAATGTATTGATTAGATGGAATGAAAGAATGTATTGATTAGATGGAATGAAAGAATGTATTGAGTAGATAGAATGAAAGAATGTATTGAATAGATGGAATGAAAGAATGTATTGAGTAGATAGAATGAAAGAATGTATTGATTAGATGGAATTAAAGAATGTATTGAATAGATGGAATGAAAAAAATGTATTGAGTAGATGGAATGAAAGAATGTATTGAGTAGATGGAATGAAAGAATTTATTGAGTAGATGGAATGAAAGCAGCCACCATCTTGTTTGGTTTGGACCCGTTCACCTTATCGTTACAACACCCGCCATTATGACATCAGAGCAGAAAATGGCGGCACCGTTAAGCTTATCTCTTAATCCTACCAGGGGGCCATGAAATGTCCGACCCGGCTTTGCTGTGTTTTTGTAAACCTTTGTTCGCGTGCAGACTGAAATTCTTGGCGCATTATAGGACCGAAGAGTTGTAAAGTGTGAGTATGGCCTGATTGGACGTAGTAGGGGGGTCATGCGTCTAATTGGACGTAGTTGAGATGTTGTTGGCCTATCTGGGTGTATGTTGGTGGTTGTAGGCTTAGTTGGACGTAGTTGTGGTTGTACGCCTTATTGGACGTAGTTTAGGGTCGTAAATGTATATTTGATTCTTGTTTTCATCACAAACAAAAAGCATTTTATATGAAGTCATGTCAGATCAGTGATGTCATCATTTTCTGATCTTTCCTTTATTTTAATGTTCTTTAATATGGGTCTTACAAATATTTTGTTGAACGTGTTTGACAATGTGGAGTTTTCTTACCATGTGAATAATTTATGACTGCAACGTAGACGTTTTATCGCTGGATTAAAAACAAATGGAACGTGACAACGACATTGGATTAAAAGATGCATACGTCACTCTGTCACTACGTCACTATGTCGCTCTGTCAATGTGTCATTCTTTCAAAATGTATCACTCTATCACGGTGTCCCTCTGACGCTCTGTGTCTGCGTAACTCTGTCACTGTGTCACTCTATCACTGTGTCACTGTGTCACTCTATCACTGTGTCACTCTATCACTGTGTCACTCTATCACTGTGTCACTCTATCATTGTGTCACTCTATCACTGTGTCACTCTGTCACTGTATAAATCTGTAGCTCTATCACTGTGTCAATCTGTCGCTCCGTCACTGTGTCAATCTGTTGCTCTGTCAGGGATATAAATGTGTCTCGGTTGTTAAGTGCAGGTAAAGGTTATATTGTTCTTTGTAGAAAAAGTTCGACTTTCGTTGTCTCTTAGGCAAGGAAATGAAGATTATCTGCAATCATGGTGGGCAGAGGAAATGAAATATTCTCTGTAATCATGTTGTGCAGAGGAAATGATAGATTATATGTAATCATCTTGGGCAGAGGAAACACATGAAAAGAGAAATAGCTGGAATCAATGAGTTGGATTTTTAAAAAAACAGCCAAATACACTGGATAAAAACAAACTTAAATTGTATCGATAAAAACAAACCATTCAAATGTCCGGATAAAAACAAACCATTCAAATGTCCGGATAAAAACAAACCATTCAAATGTCCGGATAAAAACAAACCATTCAAATGTCCGGATAAAAACACACCATTCAATTGTCCGGATAAAAACACACCATTCAAATGTCCGGATAAACACAAAATGTTCAAATGTCCGGAGGATTTGTCGCAGATTCCCCCCCCCACCCACCAATAATAAAGGAGACGATTTTAAAGACCACCTGTTATGTAACATCAA
This sequence comes from Omphiscola glabra, assembly GCA_964017045.1. Taxonomy (NCBI): domain Eukaryota; kingdom Metazoa; phylum Mollusca; class Gastropoda; family Lymnaeidae; genus Omphiscola; species Omphiscola glabra. The sequence continues at coordinate 31,242,218 of OZ024808.1, read as the reverse complement.
CAGTTTCCACATCAGCAGTTCAACTAATTGAGTCAACAGTGTAGGAACTGTACCGTCTTTAAACACGATTCTAGTACACTTGTAGCAAACCAATTGGTCGTAGGACGATAATATGCTCTATATGATTTGAGGTAGATATATGTGAGGTAGAAATATGTGAGGTAGAAATATGTGAGGTAGAAAAATGTGAGGTAGAAATATGTGAGGTAGTAATATGTGAGGTCGCTATCTACAAACGAAGAATCTTGAATGAAGTAAGAAAGCATCCATTGTTGCGTGTCTGTAGCAAGTGCATGGGTGACGCTGACACATCAGTCCCAAGGCACTGCCAAGTGACATCATTGTCACGCTGACAACATCAGTCCCAAGGCACTGCCAAGTGACATCGTTGTCACGCTGACAACATCAGTCCCAAGGCACTGCCAAGTGACATCGTTGTCACGCTGACAACATCAGTCCCAAGGCACTGCCAAGTGACATCGTTGTCACGCTGACAACATCAGTCCCAAGGCACTGCCAAGTGACATCGTAAATGTTCTGCTGCAGGCGAGTCTGCTATTGATTAAAGTGGGGACAAATATTGACGTCATTCGGATCTGGCCGGCAACTGGACGAGGCGTTACTAGGAGGGGAAAAATGGATGTCAGAATCAATTTGGAGGGGGCGCATGTTGCTGAACGACTACCGTGAAACAGGCACCAATGATTGGGTCATCTTTAAGCGTGATTTATAAAAAGGGAACCGTTGAGGTTGTATCAAACGGGGCACTGTTAAGGAAAAAATGTGAGAGGGTGCATCGTTAAGGAAGCACCACAGATTGGCATATACGTAGTCTTGGTGGTTAATATCGTGAGAATGTGGAAGAGTGAATTGTCACCAGAGTTTTCGTAACATCTTTCAAGTGGAAGAGTGAATTGTCACCAGAGTTTTCGTAACATCTTTCAAGTGGAAGAGTAAATTATCACCAGAGTTTCGTAACATCTTTCATTGGGGAGACAACTGTAGTTTCCGTGTTCTTAGTATAAAAAAGGGGAAAGGGTAGGTGTGGGTAAGGGGATATGGGAGGGGGGAGGTTATTTTATGATTGCTGTGGCCATCTGAAGACCACGGCACGTGACTCATGAGTTCAATAAACCTAAGCTCGCCACCTGTTGCAGAAAGTGAGTGACTTGGTTTGTTGGTTTATGGTCCATGTCATGGGTCCTCAAATTATTGTTGCTTTTATTACAGAATTGTTCGTCCAATATGAACTGTGGAGCTTAGGTTATGATTGTTGGCTTAACTCCAGAACTGCAGAGCTTAGGTTATGATTGTTGGCTTAACTATAGAACTGCAGAGGTTAGGTAAAGCCCAGTGACTTAACTTCAAAGTGTCGAATCATCATTGTATAATGGTATCTTTCTGAGAACAGGCGTGAAGACAGATCTCAAATCAACACCAACATTTATCAACATCAGAAGATACGTGTTTATAACTGCGGCAAGTCTCATCGTCCTGTCTCTACAGCCTGTCTCTGCGGCCTGTCTCAGCGGCCTGTCTCTATTTTCAAGCTCATTAAATCACAGCTTACATGATGACAAGTAATTAAATCACAGCTTACATGATGACATGTCATTACATAGCATCTTACATGATGACATGTCATTAAATCTCAGCTTACATGATGACATGTCATTAAATCACAGCTTAATGAATGTATGTGTATGGCATCTTTCTGTCTACGAGAGACGATAGATTTAACTTTTCTGATTGCAGCTTTTGGTGTGGCTAGTGAGACCGATCCTCGAGTGGCAGTCTCTTTTGCATGTCCCACACACGAATGCGGTGGAGCAGTGTTTTCTGGCCTTTCTCTGCGCTCTCTTTACAGCTGCTTCTGACCTGTAGAGCTCCTCGGCACGTAGTGATCCTGCCTTCACGATGCCCCGCCATGTGGATCAATCCTCCGCCAGGTCCTCCCAATTTGAGATGTTGATGTTGGCCGCCTTCATGTCTCTTTTGCATATGTCTAAGTGTCTGAGACGAGGCCGTCCAAATGACCTTTTCCCTGTCGCCAGCTCGCTGTACAGCACGTCCTGAGGTATGCGACCAGGTTGCATGATGCCATGTCATTAAATAACATCTTACATGATGACATGTCATTAAATCACAGCTTATATGATGACATGTCATTAAATAACATCTTACATGATGACATGTCATTAAATCACAGCTTACATGATGACATGTCATTTAATGTAGATGAAGTGGTCATGCGTTTAGTTTACCTTGTCACTAGTACGATCCTTCATCAAAGGCCTTGTGTGTCGCTGAGCCTCAGTCCTGACACTGGATATGTCGAGTATTACGGACCGTTATGAATTGAGAATTTAATCTCTTAATTTTAGACTATGGCTCGTTCTAGAAACAGTCCATAATAAAGGACGATACCAATATTTAAAAATAATACCAAATAAAACGACAATCAAGGCCAGAGCTAATTACAATTAATAACTTTTTAATTTGTGAACTTCAATTAAATAATAACAGCAAGTGAAATATGATTGAAATTATAAACTTACAGATTTGCTGGTACCGGTACTGTATATAAAAATACAATGAGCACAAAATTGTACGAGGAAATAAAAATCTCTACACACAACAAAGTATGACATAGCATGTCTCGTGATCAAAACAAAATCTCTCTCCTCTCTATCGGTCAGCCCTTTTTATAGGCATTTCCTACTAATGTCTAGAACCGTCTAATGCATTGTTTTGCCTTCTCGTTTTATCCAGAATATTCTATTATTTTCGACAGTTCTCCTGACTAGAATAAATAAGGTTTTTCTAGCCACACTTCAAAGGCGGTCACGAGAGTTCACGAGGGGTCATGCACGTGGGACGCGAGATAGTCGTGCTAAAAAATACGTCATCCTTCATAACACGAGTAATCAGTCCTGAGACTGGATATGTCGAGTAATTAGTCCTGACACTCGATATGTCGAGTAATTAGTCCTGACACTGGATATGTCGAGTAATCAGTCCTGACACTGGATGTGTCGTGTAATCAGCCCTGAGACTGGATATGTCGAGTAATCAGTCCTGACACTGGATATGTCGAGTAATTAGTCCTGACATTGTATATGTCGAGTAATCAGTCCTGACACTCGATATGTCCAGTAATCAGTCCTGACACTCGATATGTCGAGTAATCAGTCCTGACACTCGATATGTAGAGTAAACAGTCTTGACACTGGATTAGACAAAATACATGTTATGTCTAGGCAAACACTAATCAGCACCATCGGGTAGATGGGACTAGGGAATCTTGGATGGTAACATCTAAGAGAAGGCAAACTCTGAAATCAAACTCGGAGATGGAGTCCCGTAAGCGGTATGACACTGATACAATGAAAAGTCAGACAACTACTACGACGTAGAATGCATAAAGTGCACAGTGAACAAACAAGACACACTGCTGGTCATCTACTGCCCTCTTGTCTATTTAAAGTCTTCTTAACTACGTCTTGCCGTTGGATCAAATAGGCAAGGACGAGAGAGTGAGGTTGGCGAATTGAGCAACTGTGTGACTTTTCTTTTTCTTTTACCACCTTGTTCTCTAGCCCCAGATTCCATCCAATTCTCTGTCCCAAGATACCATACAATTATCTATCTCAGATCTCCTCCAATACTTTTCACAACTCTTTCAATTTCAATTGAGACCCCACCCCTCCCAAAACCAACCACTCCAAAAGACCGTACGTTTGCTTAATTATTCCTATGCCAGCTTCACTCCTCATTCAGCATACCAACAGACGTAGAAAAAATATTTAACAAATTGAAAGCAATTATTAAACAGACGCTGTCTCAACATTTTCAGATCACCTATACCCTCTTCTATAGTCTTATGTGGCTCAGATATTTTCAGGTCAACTATACCATCTTCTATAGTCACGTGTGTCTCAGATATTTTCAGTTCACCTATACCATCTTCTATAGTCATGTGTGTCTCAGATATTTTCAGTTCACCTATACCATCTTCTATAGTCATGTGTGTCTCAGATATTTTCAGTTCACCTATACCCTCTTCTATAGTCATGTGTGGCTCAGATATTTTCAGATCACCTATACCCTCTTCTATAGTCATGTGTGGCTCAGATATTTTCAGGTTAACTGTACCATCTTCTACAGTCACGTGTGGCTCAGGGGCAGTTCTATTTTAAAACCCTGATTTCTTTGCATTTAGCAATGTGTTGGTTTTCTGTTATCCAAGACAGCCAAGCGCTCCGTCTGCTCCTGCAAGAGGTTTTTGTTTGTTCAGCCTCCAAAATATCTGGTGCATGTCTGGTCATGTGGTAGAATAGAAGTAGTTGGTCCAACTCAGTGCTAGGCTTATGTCAATATTAAGTCAATGTTAAGTCAATGTTAAGTCAATGTTAAGTCAATGTTAAGTCAATGTTAAATCACTATTAAGTCAATGTTAAGTCAATGTTAAGTCAAAGTTAAGTCTAAAATTCAACGAATTTCACGTTCTTTAAAAGTACATCAATACAAATTTATGTTATAAGATCTAGATAACCCATTTTTATAGCTGGCGTGATATATCTGACCATCATTTAGACCAGCGGTTCTCAACCTGTGGATCGCGACCCCATTGGGGGGGATCGAACGATCCTTTCACATGGGTCGATTAAGACCATCGGAAAACACATATACTCCACAGTTATATAATAGCAACGAAAAAAATTGTGTGGTTAGGGGCAATGTTCCCTCTAAGGTTTGCTGGTTCATGTGTAACATCATAAAAGTTGTGTGCAAAGTTTTACTTTGCAGAGTGCAGCGTATCTGTTCGAATGTATTTTTATAAAAATATGCTGCGTGGATGCTCAAAACTGCTGGGCGGCATCTGTGAGGTAGCTGCGCGGCCGCACAGCCGCGCGGCTTAAAGGGAACATTGGTTGGGTGTCGCCACAACACATGGATCTGCTATAAAGGGTCGGGGCATTAGGAAGGTTGAGAAACACTGATTTAGACAAACAATGTCTATCAGGCGTGTGATATTGACCACATTCAGACAAACAATTTTCTACCAGGCGTGTGATATTGACCACCATTCAGAAAAACATTTTTATACCACGCGTGGGATATTCACCACCATTCAGACAAACAATGTCTATCACTCATGTGATATTGACCACTCATGTGATATTGACGTCTCATGTGATATTGACCACTCATGGAATTATATTTTTGAATTTTAATTTTTAAATAAGTTGGAATTCATGAAACTTTTTGTCGATGCCCTTCTCTGTTGTTCCCTGCCCTGGCCTGCTCTGTTGTTCCATGCCCTGCTCTGCTGCTTTCTGCCCTGGCCTGCTCTGATGTTCCCTGTCCTGTCCTGCTCTAATGTTCCCTGCCCTGTGCTGTTCTGATGTTACCAGCCCTGCTCTGCTGTTCCATGCCCTGGCCTGCTCTGATGTTCCCTGCCCTGCTCTGCTCTGCTGTTCCCTGCCCTGGCTTGCTCTTCTGTTCCCTGCGCTACTTCCCTGTTCTCCGCCTTGGCCCACCCTGTCCCCATTGCTCCTTACGTGTCAGTGTAATAATAGATTCAACACCCATCTCTGCAGTTCTCGACCTGATTGAGATGGATTGATTGTTTAGCAATGGTTTTAATTTCAATGTTAAAAACATGGCTGGTTTAAAAAAAATGTTTTGAAAACAACAGAGTTTGAATCCCAGAATGATAATTCAAATCAATTCTTTTACGATTACTTACGAGATGATGTGGGGAGGGGGGATCAAACTTTTTCTACATTTTTAAATTTGTAAATCGAATCATGAATGATAAAGAGTTGGAATGTTTTCCTTGATTTTAAAGCTATTGGATATAATCAGGGTGAACTCTGGTGGGTCATTAAAAGAACTCTTCTCTTTTAGGAAGCCGTAAATAAAACGTTGAGGGGATAAGGACAGCCCAAAATAACGTTCATGCTGACATGTTCAAACTAATTCAATTATGGGTATAATCGGGTTTTCCCTCTTTACCCAATTGTTAAATTACGCGCAGCTGGGAAACTGACCTTTGAACTATTGAACTCACTTTGTCCAAATAACGAAATTCCTGGATTAAAAAAACCCAAACAAATAACTAGCATAGATGCAGGTTTCATAATTTGCTGGTGTACTGTGAGCAGTTATCCAAATATAACATTTAGTTTAGGAGATGTCAAATTATAACATTTAGCTTTGGAGTTATCCAATTATAACATTTAGCTTAGGAGATGTCAAATTATAACATTTAGTTTAGAGGATATCAAATTTTGAATTTAGCTTATGTGATATCAAACTATAACATTTAGATAGTACATCATCCGTTAACACATCTATTTTTAAAAATAAGTTTGCACAAAAAAAAATCAATAACCTGATAAATAACCCCCCACCCCCCCCCCCCACCCTTTGATCACTTTTGTATCTATTTTAGGCATACGTAGGTTGCGCTGGCGTTCTATTTCATTCCTCCTTAGCGCTATTCCCCCAATCATAACACAATCTTCAGCAAGCACTCCCCACACGCCATCCCCAAACACGCGATTCCCCACTCCATTCGAGAGCTCTGCTTCCAGGGAGGCATCATGTTGTTTAAATCTGGACAATCGTCCTCTATCAAGATTTAGTGATGTGACCTTTCATTAACCTGGCTGTTAGTGATGTGATCTTTCATTAACTGGCTGTTAGTGATGTGACCTTTCATTAACCTGGCTGTTAGTGATGTGACCTTTCCTTAACCTGGCTGTTAGTGATGTGACCTTTCATTAACCTGGCTGTAAGTGATGTGATCTTTCATTAACCTGGCTGTTAAAGAAGTGAGGTGACCTTTCATTAACCTGGCTGTTAAGTAGTGAGGTGACCTTTCATTTACAAGGCTGTTAAGTGGTGAGGAGACCTTTCATTAACCTGGCTGTTAAGTGGTGAGGAGACCTTTCATTAACCTGGCTGTTAAGTAGTGAGGTGACCTTTCATTAACCTGGCTGTTAAGTGGTGAGGAGACCTTTCATTAACCTGGCTGTTAAGTAGTGAGGTGACCTTTCATTTACAAGGCTGTTAAGTAGTGAGGAGACCTTTCATTAACCTGGCTGTTAAGTGGTGAGGTGACCTTTCATTAACCTGGCTGTTAAGTGGTGAGGAGACCTTTCATTAACCTGGCTGTTAAGTGGTGAGGAGACCTTTCATTAACCTGGCTGTTAAGTGGTGAGGTGACCTTTCATTAACCTGGCTGTTAAGTGGTGAGGAGACCTTTCATTAACCTGGCTGTTAAGTGGTGAGGAGACCTTTCATTAACCTGGCTGTTAAGTGGTGAGGAGACCTTTCATTAACCTGGCTGTTAAGTGGTGAGGAGACCTTTCATTAACCTGGCTGTTAAGTGGTGAGGAGACCTTTCATTAACCTGGCTGTTAAGTGGTGAGGTGACCTTTCATTAAATGCAGGTGTGAGAACTATAGCTTTTATTTTTGTGGTACAAGCCGTTGAAAAGACAGACAAATCTCTCACACATGCAACCGACCGGAAGTATGTGTTTCACACTCCAGGTCTCAGTTCACTTATCACGGGTTAAATCCCCCGCCTTATATCACACACCAGGGAAAATGTGACGTCAGCGCCAAGAGTTGATCATTGGTCAACCGTGGGGCAGGGATGGTCATTCACGCTTGTAAATAACCAAACATAAAATTTAAGAAATGAGTAAAAAATATTAAGGTCAAACCTGAAAAAAGGAACGCAGCAAAACAACGAACGTGTCGACAGGAAGCTTTCGGTCGCGAGCAAACAACAAAAAGAAAACAATACTTTTTTTTATAAATAATGCACTTAGCTGAGAAGTAGTTTCCGAGAGTTCAGCAAAACAATTGTGACAGAAAATAAGTATGTGAGAGATTAAATAGGGAAGAGGGAAAGAAAAGAGGAGAATAGAGACATGACGTTCATGCAATGTGGTGTCAAGGTTCCATAGGTCAGGATAAGCTTGTGCTCCAAATCCACCCGGCTTGGTGTGTTCGTGCTAGTCACGATCGCACTTATTGTAAAGCCCGCCGTGCCCTTGTGCTCCCTTCTATTGAAGTGTTTAGATACGGGACACTGTTTATCTTGCTTAATGTTGCAGAGGTGCTGATTACACAGGGGAGACAGGAAAACTACTGCTAATTTGATTGCAGGTGCTCCCCTTATTACCCAAACAAAAATGTATACCCAGTACACAGCTTTTTGTTACTTTAAATGATAATGCGGGTGTACATGCTTAGGGTTACCTACAGCAGTTACATGGGTGTGAACATGCTTAGGGTTACCCACATCAGTTACATTTGTGTGTACGTGCTTAGGGTTACCCACAGCAGTTACACTATGAGTGTACTGTCTTTTTCCTATCAGTGACTCACTGCCGCATATAAAATGTTATATAAAAGCAGTTACGACAAGTGTCACATTGCCACATTGCAACATCCAGCCCAAATGTTTAAATCCCAGCGGCCCTTTGGGTCTGCTACAAAAAAATTGCAATGCCCTAAAAATAAGAATGCAGAAAGAACATATTAACCTAGAAACACATACATTATAAACAGCATATGAAACGTGGCATACACAAACAATGTCCCCAAATTTTCGTATAATTCAAAATTACTAGCATTTCCAACCTGTGAAATGTATCTTACTGTTATACGTGCACAGCACATGTCTCAGTTATAGATGATCCACATTGATATGTCATGAGTAATATCTTAATTTGAACATTCATAGAGGTCTCTATATAAAAGTTATAGTTTTTTTTTTCAATGAGACTATTTTTAAAATCAATTAAACAGTACTAGAAGTCATCTTCCCCAAGCTGTTTTGGTTTCTCTAGACCATTAAATTTTCTAAAAGAGTCATGACATTGTATGACACTAAGATAACACAATCACTCTATCTCTCTTGCAATAACAACTTACTGTCTTCCCTGTCATGATACACAACATAGATGTCCACTCTAACTGCTGGACACAGTTACACAACATAGATGTCCACTCTAACTGCTGGACACACAGACTCAAACCTGTGCATTCGATTTTGTTTTATCACACCAAATCGATACAAATATTGATCTAAAAATTAGGATAAAAATTTGATACGGTATTTAAAAATATCTGACAGTCCTAAACAAAAATAAAATGTTCACAATTGCTCTGAAATGGAAATAGCTATCTACTTTGTCGCTTTAAATTACTTTTTGACAAACTGTCGGCTGTATGTGTGAGAGATTTGACTGTTCAACGTCTTATACCACAAAAATAGACGCTTTAGTCTTCCGACCTGCATTTCCTTGTTTGTGTGTTTATACTGTAAGCAACACGACCACACGGCTACTTAGGCAAGCTTGTGCAAATATTTTTGGATGGTCAAACACTTGCTTAAAGAAACTTTTCAACTCAGCTTAAGTATTTTTAATGACAAGCCGTTACTGTATCGTTCTTTGAATCTGTTTTACATTTGAAAAACTTAAAGATTCTGTCTGTCATTTAGTAATACACTAAAATGGTGTTTAAACTCAATATTGATTTTAAAAGGCGGATCAATTTGATCAAAGCGGTAGATCACAACCGTTAAATATGACAGCTGGCATAACAATACAACTCTCCCACCACACGAGTCTCCTTACCACACGATTCTCCCCGCCACATGGTTCTGCCCATCTCAGGGCTCTCCCAGCCACATGGTTCTGCCAATCTCAGGGCTCTCCCAGCCAGACGGCTCTGCCCATCTCAGGGCTCTCCCAGCCACACGGCTCTGTCCATCTCAGGGCTCTCCCAGTCAGACGGCTCTGCCCCTCTCAGGGCTCTCTCAACCTCACGGCTATCCCCACCAGGCATCTTTCCATACCTCAACAGCTGTCCCCACCACACGACTGTTCCAATCACTTGACTCTACCTCTACACCAGCTGTCCCAAACATACAGCTGTCCCTACCACATAGCTGGCCCAATCACACAGCTACACCTACCATACCAGCAGTCTCCATCATACAGCAGTCCCTAGCACACAGCTACCCCACCACACCAGATGTCATTTCCATACAGCAGTCCCTATCACACAGCTACCCCACCACACCAGATGGCCCCACCATACAGCTGTCCCTACCACATAGCTGTCCCAATCACACAACTACACCCGCCACACTAGATATCCCTTCCATACAGCTGTCCCCGCAGTAGATTCCCCACCACACCAGATGTCCCAAACACACTACTGTCCGTACCACATAGCTGTCCCTATCACACAGCTCGCCCACCACACCAGATGTCCCCACCACACCAGATGTCCCCACCACACCATATGTCCCCACCACACTACTCTCCGTAACCACAGTGGCTGTCACGGGTCATTTATGACAAATGGCACCATATTATGCTTTACTCGCCCGAGTGAACAGACACATCCAAGGGAAATCTGTGTCACCTTGTTTGATTGGTTGAACCATGTGTGTCGCCTTGTTTGATTGGTCGAACGTTCAATCTTCGAACTGATCTGAAAAGTATTTACAATTTTTTTTTCTAAACATCAAGAATTTTTCTCAACATAAACATTGTCATCGTCCCCTCAACATAAACATTGTCAATGACACCCACCCCAACTATTCCCTCCCGCCTCAGATCCAGAGTTTGCAGTCCACTGACGTAATCTAAGCTGTTAATGGCGGCCATTAGCTGTTAAATGCGTAAAGTGCGAGAGAGCGAGAGGGATGGGAAATGAATTATCATCTTTAAAGATCTTTTCGATGTTTGAACAACTTTGATCAAATGCTGTCATGGGGTCACACATCAAGGGTGTCAGACATCAATGAGGGCATACATCACGGGGTCACTCATCAGCACCCTTGCAAACATACGCACTTGTAACAGCTAATAGCCTCACTTTGTAACAGCTTATAGCCCCACTTTGTAATAGCTAATAGCCTCACTTTGTAATAGCTAATAGCCTCACTTTGTAACAGCTAATAGCCCCACTTTGTAATAGCTAATAGCCTCACTTTGTAACAGCTAATAGCCCCACTTTGTAATAGCTAATAGCCCCACTTTGTAATAGCTAATAGCCTCACTTTGTAACAGCTAATAGCCCCACTTTGTAATAGCTAATAGCCTCACTTTGTAACAGCTAATAGCCCCACTTTGTAATAGCTAATAGCCCCACTTTGTAACAGCTAATAGCCCCACTTTGTAATAGCTAATAGCCCCCACTTTGTAATAGCTAATAGCCTCACTTTGTAACAGCTAATAGCCCCACTTTGTAATAGCTAATAGCCCCACTTTGTAATAGCTAATAGCCCCACTTGTAATAGCTAATAGCCCCACTTGTAACAGCTAATAGCCCCACTTTGTAATAGCTAATAGCCCCCACTTTGTAATAGCTAATAGCCTCACTTTGTAACAGCTAATAGCCCCACTTTGTAATAGCTAATAGCCCCACTTTGTAATAGCTAATAGCCCCACTTGTAATAGCTAATAGCCCCACTTGTAACAGCTAATAGCCCCACTTGTAATAGCTAATAGCTTCAATTTGTTAAGGCTAATAGCCCCACTTTGTAATAGCTAATAGCCCCACTTTGTAATAGCTAATAGCCCCCACTTTGTAACAGCTAATAGCCCCACTTTGTAATAGCTAATAGCCCCACTTTGTAATAGCTAATAGCCTCACTTTCTAACAGCTAAAAGCCTCACTTTCTAACAGCTCAAAGCCTCACTTTCTAACAGCTAAAAGCCTCACTTTCTAACAGCTCAAAGCCTCACTTTCTAACAGCTCAAAGCCTCACTTTGTTACATCGAAGTCTCGGACATCGGAAAGAAATTCCTGACAAATCTAGGTCCGGTTTTTCTTTTGTATCTGGAGCTGAGACTTCGTGCGCATGCGTATAATTTAAATAATTATTAAAAAAAAAAAAGAAGGAAGTGTGATCATATGGTGTGATTATATGGTGTGATTATATGGTGTGATTATATGATGTGATTATATGGTGTGATTATTTGGTGTGTAATTATATTGTGTGATTATATGGTGTGATAATATGGTGTGATTATATGGTGTGATTATATGGTGTGATTATATGGTGTGTGACTATACAGTGAGATTATATATGTGATTATATAGTGTGTCTATACACAGTATAGCTGAGATAGGTCAAAGCCCCACCCAGGTTTGTATAAATGCACTAAAATATGTTTAGTATTATGTGTGTGTGTGTGTGTTTTTTGTCTGAGTATATATATATGCGTATTTGTTAGTGTGTGTGTGTGTGTATTTAAATGTGTGTGTTTTTGCAAAGGGCTTCGTTACTTGACTCAATATTTGGCAAATGTAACATTTTACATGAAATGGCTTCAACCTATAATAATGTGGTCATTGTAGAGCTATTTCATGTGGTCATTCTAGAGCTACATAATGTGGTCATTCTAGAGCTACATAATGTGGTCATTCTAGAGCTACATAATGTGGTCATTCTAGAGCTACATAATGTGGTCATTCTAGAGCTACATAATGTGGTCATTCTAGAGCTACATAATGTGGTCATTCTTGAGCTAAATAATGTGGTCATTCTAGAGCTACATAATGTGGTCATTGTAGAGCTATATAATGTGGTCATTCTAGAGTTACATAATGTGGTCATTCTAGAGCTACATAATGTGGTCATTCTAGAGCTACATAATGTGGTCATTCTAGAGGTATATAATGATGAAGTCAATATGTTGGGGCCTATATTAGTTGGCTGTTTAATACAAACATTATCACTATGAATATTTTTTTTTTAAATTTCAATGAAAAATAATAGGACAGGGGAATTAAAGAATTTCTTTTCTCCGTTTCTCTGAGCCGGAAACATGTCAGATTAAACTTTTTGTATTTTATCTTAACTTCAATTTCCTGGAACGCGACGCCATCTTTCTCAACATTTGCATTTTATGACGTGTATTTTATATCTTCACTTTCTCTCTGTTTATTTGTTGCTCATGTTTACATTTTGTCATTCACACTTCTATAATGTGTATCCTGAGATAAGTAATACATAAAATCTATAATAATAATAAGTTCCTGGTTTGGTCGAGGTGCCGGTTGGGTCAGGGTGCCGGTTGGGTCAGGGGCGGATTGGATCAGGTGGCCGGTGGGATCGGAGTATCTGTTGGGTCGAGGGGTCGGTTGGATGGGGGTTCCAGTTGGGTCAGGGATAGTGTGGAAATGATTGAGAGAGAATCATATATAGAGAGTGATAGAGTGATAAAAGACAAAGATTGAGAGTGCAAGAGAAAGAGTGGTAAAGAGAGAAGAAGGGGAGATAGAGAAAGCGAGGGGAAGAGACAGGAGATGATTGAGAGAAAGGGATAGAGAGTGAGAGAATGTGGGAGAGATTGTGAGAGAGAGTGTGAGAGAGAGTGAGAAAGAGAGATAGAGTGATAAAGAAAAAAAGAGTGAGAGAAGGAAAGGAGAGGGGGGTCGAGATTTAGAGAGAGTGAGAGAGAAAATGGTATTGATATTAATAGAAAGAAAGAGACAGTGCGATTGAAAGAGAGATGGGATTTAAACTAAAATTGAATGTTAAGTAGATTGGAAGAAAAGCTAGAGATATAATGAAAGACGTGACAAGGTAAATGAAACGAATAAAAGAAGGAAGATGAGCACATTTAAGCAGATGTAAGTGTGGGGGTTAACTCTGAGATTTACAGGGATAACAAAGATAAACACTTCGTAGAGAGAGTTCTGATAGAAAGACAAGTGAGATCAATACTTTGAGAGGTGTCACTGTGCTGATAGAAAGAGCGTCTCTGTGCTGATAGAAAGAGCGTCTCTGTGCTGATAGAAAGGGCGTCTCTGTGCTGATAGAAAGACAAGCTAGATGAATACCTTGTGAGAACGTCAATGTGTTGATAGAAAGAGCGTCTCTGTGCTGATAGAAAGGGCGTCTCTGTGCTGATAGAAAGGGCGTCTCTGTGCTGATAGAAAGGGCGTCTCTGTGCTGATAGAAAGACAAGCTAGATGAATACCTTGTGAGAACGTCAATGTGTTGATAGAAAGAGCGTCTCTGTGCTGATAGAAAGGGCGTCTCTGTGCTGATAGAAAGGGCGTCTCTGTGCTGATAGAAAGGGCGTCTCTGTGCTGATAGAAAGACAAGCTAGATGAATACCTTGTGAGAACGTCAATGTGTTGATAGAAAGGGCGTCTCTGTGCTGATAGAAAGACAAGCTAGATGAATACCTTGTGAGAACGTCAATGTGTTGATAGAAAGAGCATCTCTGTGCTGATAGAAAGAGCGTCTCTGTGCTGATAGAAAGGGCGTCTCTGTGCTGATAGAAAGACAAGCTAGATGAATACCTTGTGAGAACGTCAATGTGTTGATAGAAAGAGCGTCTCTGTGCTGATAGAAAGGGCGTCTCTGTGCTGATAGAAAGACAAGCTAGATGAATACCTTGTGAGAACGTCAATGTGTTGATAGAAAGGGCGTCTCTGTGCTGATAGAAAGACAAGCTAGATGAATACCTTGTGAGAACGTCAATGTGTTGATAGAAAGAGCGTCTCTGTGCTGATAGAAAGACAAGCTAGATGAATACCTTGTGAGAACGTCAATGTGTTGATAGAAAGGGCGTCTCTGTGCTGATAGAAAGACAAGCTAGATGAATACCTTGTGAGAACGTCAATGTGTTGATAGAAAGAGCGTCTCTGTGCTGATAGAAAGAGCGTCTCTGTGCTGATAGAAAGGGCGTCTCTGTGCTGATAGAAAGACAAGCTAGATGAATACCTTGTGAGAACGTCAATGTGTTCATAGAAAGAGCGTCTCTGTGCTGATAGAAAGGGCGTCTCTGTGCTGATAGAAAGGGCCTCTCTGTGCTGATAGAAAGACAAGCTAGATGAATACCTTGTGAGAACGTCAATGTGTTGATAGAAAGAGCGTCTCTGTGCTGATAGAAAGGGCGTCTCTGTGCTGATAGAAAGAGCGTCTCTGTGCTGATAGAAAGGGCGTCTCTGTGCTGATAGAAAGACAAGCTAGATTAATACCTTGTGAGAACGTCAATGTGCTGATAGAAAGGGCGTCTCTGTGCTGATAGAAAGACAAGCTAGATGAATACCTTGTGAGAACGTCAATGTGTTGATAGAAAGGGCGTCTCTGTGCTGATAGAAAGACAAGCTAGATGAATACCTTGTGAGAACGTCAATGTGCTGATAGAAAGGGCGTCTCTGTGCTGATAGAAAGACAAGCTAGATGAATACCTTGTGAGAACGTCAATGTGTTGATAGAAAGGGCGTCTCTGTGCTGATAGAAAGACAAGCTAGATGAATACCTTGTGAGAACGTCAATGTGTTGATAGAAAGGGCGTCTCTGTGCTGATAGAAAGACAAGCTAGATGAATACCTTGTGAGAACGTCACTGTGTTGATAGAAAGGGCGTCTCTGTGCTGATAGAAAGACAAGCTAGATGAATACCTTGTGAGAACGTCAAGGTGTTGATAGAAAGGGCGTCTCTGTGCTGATAGAAAGACAAGCTAGATGAATACCTTGTGAGAACGTCAATGTGTTGATAGAAAGGGCGTCTCTGTGCTGATAGAAAGACAAGCTAGATGAATACCTTGTGAGAACGTCAATGTGTTGATAGAAAGAGCGTCTCTGTGCTGATAGAAAGACAAGCTAGATGAATACCTTGTGAGAACGTCAATGTGTTGATAGAAAGGGCGTCTCTGTGCTGATAGAAAGACAAGCTAGATGAATACCTTGTGAGAACGTCAATGTGTTGATAGAAAGGGCGTCTCTGTGCTGATAGAAAGACAAGCTAGATGAATACCTTGTGAGAACGTCAATGTGTTGATAGAAAGGGCGTCTCTGTGCTGATAGAAAGACAAGCTAGATGAATACCTTGTGAGAACGTCACTGTGTTGATAGAAAGGGCGTCTCTGTGCTGATAGAAAGACAAGCTAGATGAATACCTTGTGAGAACGTCAAGGTGTTGATAGAAAGGGCGTCTCTGTGCTGATAGAAAGACAAGCTAGATGAATACCTTGTGAGAACGTCAATGTGTTGATAGAAAGGGCGTCTCTGTGCTGATAGAAAGACAAGCTAGATGAATACCTTGTGAGAACGTCAATGTGTTGATAGAAAGGGCGTCTCTGTGATGATAGAAAGACAAGCTAGATGAATACCTTGTGAGAACGTCAATGTGTTGATAGAAAGGGCGTCTCTGTGCTGATAGAAAGACAAGCTAGATGAATACATTGTGAGAACGTCAATGTGTTGATAGAAAGTGCGTCTCTGTGCTGATAGAAAGACAAGCTAGATGAATACCTTGTGAGAACGTCAATGTGTTGGTAGAAAGGGCGTCTCTGTGCTGATAGAAAGACAAGCTAGATGAATACCTTGTGAGAACGTCAATGTGTTGATAGAAAGGGCGTCTCTGTGCTGATAGAAAGACAAGCTAGATGAATACCTTGTGAGAACGTCAATGTGTTGATAGAAAGGGCGTCTCTGTGCTGATAGAAAGACAAGCTAGATGAATACCTTGTGAGAACGTCAATGTGTTGACAGAAAGGGCGTCTCTGTGCTGATAGAAAGACAAGCTAGATGAATACCTTGTGAGAACGTCAATGTGTTGATAGAAAGGGCGTCTCTGTGCTGATAGAAAGACAAGCTAGATGAATACCTTGTGAGAACGTCAATGTGTTGATAGAAAGGGCGTCTCTGTGCTGATAGAAAGACAAGCTAGATGAATACCTTGTGAGAACGTCAATGTGTTGATAGAAAGAGCGTCTCTGTGCTGATAGAAAGGGCGTCTCTGTGCTGATAGAAAGAGCGTCTCTGTGCTGATAGAAAGGGCGTCTCTGTGCTGATAGAAAGACAAGCTAGATTAATACCTTGTGAGAACGTCAATGTGCTGATAGAAAGGGCGTCTCTGTGCTGATAGAAAGACAAGCTAGATGAATACCTTGTGAGAACGTCAATGTGTTGATAGAAAGGGCGTCTCTGTGCTGATAGAAAGACAAGCTAGATGAATACCTTGTGAGAACGTCAATGTGCTGATAGAAAGGGCGTCTCTGTGCTGATAGAAAGACAAGCTAGATGAATACCTTGTGAGAACGTCAATGTGTTGATAGAAAGGGCGTCTCTGTGCTGATAGAAAGACAAGCTAGATGAATACCTTGTGAGAACGTCAATGTGTTGATAGAAAGGGCGTCTCTGTGCTGATAGAAAGACAAGCTAGATGAATACCTTGTGAGAACGTCACTGTGTTGATAGAAAGGGCGTCTCTGTGCTGATAGAAAGACAAGCTAGATGAATACCTTGTGAGAACGTCAAGGTGTTGATAGAAAGGGCGTCTCTGTGCTGATAGAAAGACAAGCTAGATGAATACCTTGTGAGAACGTCAATGTGTTGATAGAAAGGGCGTCTCTGTGCTGATAGAAAGACAAGCTAGATGAATACCTTGTGAGAACGTCAATGTGTTGATAGAAAGAGCGTCTCTGTGCTGATAGA
Source organism: Omphiscola glabra (assembly GCA_964017045.1). Lineage (NCBI taxonomy): Eukaryota > Metazoa > Mollusca > Gastropoda > Lymnaeidae > Omphiscola > Omphiscola glabra. The sequence continues at coordinate 31,224,711 of OZ024808.1, read as the reverse complement.
AAGACAAGCTAGATGAATACCTTGTGAGAACGTCAATGTGTTGATAGAAAGGGCGTCTCTGTGCTGATAGAAAGACAAGCTAGATGAATACCTTGTGAGAACGTCAATGTGTTGATAGAAAGGGCGTCTCTGTGCTGATAGAAAGACAAGCTAGATGAATACCTTGTGAGAACGTCAATGTGTTGATAGAAAGGGCGTCTCTGTGCTGATAGAAAGACAAGCTAGATGAATACCTTGTGAGAACGTCACTGTGTTGATAGAAAGGGCGTCTCTGTGCTGATAGAAAGACAAGCTAGATGAATACCTTGTGAGAACGTCAAGGTGTTGATAGAAAGGGCGTCTCTGTGCTGATAGAAAGACAAGCTAGATGAATACCTTGTGAGAACGTCAATGTGTTGATAGAAAGGGCGTCTCTGTGCTGATAGAAAGACAAGCTAGATGAATACCTTGTGAGAACGTCAATGTGTTGATAGAAAGGGCGTCTCTGTGATGATAGAAAGACAAGCTAGATGAATACCTTGTGAGAACGTCAATGTGTTGATAGAAAGGGCGTCTCTGTGCTGATAGAAAGACAAGCTAGATGAATACATTGTGAGAACGTCAATGTGTTGATAGAAAGTGCGTCTCTGTGCTGATAGAAAGACAAGCTAGATGAATACCTTGTGAGAACGTCAATGTGTTGGTAGAAAGGGCGTCTCTGTGCTGATAGAAAGACAAGCTAGATGAATACCTTGTGAGAACGTCAATGTGTTGATAGAAAGGGCGTCTCTGTGCTGATAGAAAGACAAGCTAGATGAATACCTTGTGAGAACGTCAATGTGTTGATAGAAAGGGCGTCTCTGTGCTGATAGAAAGACAAGCTAGATGAATACCTTGTGAGAACGTCAATGTGTTGACAGAAAGGGCGTCTCTGTGCTGATAGAAAGACAAGCTAGATGAATACCTTGTGAGAACGTCAATGTGTTGATAGAAAGGGCGTCTCTGTGCTGATAGAAAGACAAGCTAGATGAATACCTTGTGAGAACGTCAATGTGTTGATAGAAAGGGCGTCTCTGTGCTGATAGAAAGACAAGCTAGATGAATACCTTGTGAGAACGTCAATGTGTTGATAGAAAGGGCGTCTCTGTGCTGATAGAAAGACAAGCTAGATGAATACCTTGTGAGAACGTCAATGTGTTGATAGAAAGGGCGTCTCTGTGCAGATAGAAAGACAAGCTAGATGAATACCTTGTGAGAACGTCAATGTGTTGATAGAAAGGGCGTCTCTGTGCTGATAGAAAGACAAGCTAGATGAATACCTTGTGAGAACGTCAATGTGTTGGTAGAAAGGGCGTCTCTGTGCTGATAGAAAGACAAGCTAGATGAATACCTTGTGAGAACGTCAATGTGTTGATAGAAAGGGCGTCTCTGTGCTGATAGAAAGACAAGCTAGATGAATACCTTGTGAGAACGTCAATGTGTTGATAGAAAGGGCGTCTCTGTGCTGATAGAAAGACAAGCTAGATGAATACCTTGTGAGAACGTCAATGTGTTGATAGAAAGGGCGTCTCTGTGCTGATAGAAAGACAAGCTAGATGAATACCTTGTGAGAACGTCAATGTGTTGATAGAAAGGGCGTCTCTGTGCAGATAGAAAGACAAGCTAGATGAATACCTTGTGAGAACGTCAATGTGTTGATAGAAAGGGCGTCTCTGTGCTGATAGAAAGACAAGCTAGATGAATACCTTGTGAGAACGTCAATGTGTTGATAGAAAGGGCGTCTCTGTGCTGATAGAAAGACAAGCTAGATGAATACCTTGTGAGAACGTCAATGTGTTGATAGAAAGGGCGTCTCTGTGCTGATAGAAAGACAAGCTAGATGAATACCTTGTGAGAACGTCAATGTGTTGATAGAAAGGGCGTCTCTGTGCTGATAGAAAGACAAGCTAGATGAATACCTTGTGAGAACGTCAATGTGTTGGTAGAAAGGGCGTCTCTGTGCTGATAGAAAGACAAGCTAGATGAATACCTTGTGAGAACGTCAATGTGTTGATAGAAAGGGCGTCTCTGTGCTGATAGAAAGACAAGCTAGATGAATACCTTGTGAGAACGTCAATGTGTTGATAGAAAGGGCGTCTCTGTGCTGATAGAAAGACAAGCTAGATGAATACCTTGTGAGAACGTCAATGTGTTGATAGAAAGGGCGTCTCTGTGCTGATAGAAAGACAAGCTAGATGAATACCTTGTGAGAACGTCAATGTGTTGATAGAAAGGGCGTCTCTGTGCTGATAGAAAGACAAGCTAGATGAATACCTTGTGAGAACGTCAATGTGTTGATAGAAAGGGCGTCTCTGTGCTGATAGAAAGACAAGCTAGATGAATACCTTGTGAGAACGTCAATGTGTTGATAGAAAGGGCGTCTCTGTGCTGATAGAAAGGGCCTCAATGTGCTGATAGAAAGGGCGCCAGTGACCTGATAAAAGGGCGTCTCTGTGCTGATAGAAAGGGCGTCTCTGTGCTGATAGAAAGGGCGTCTCTGTGCTGATAGAAAGACAAGCTAGATGAATACCTTGTGAGAACGTCAATGTGTTGATAGAAAGGGCGTCTCTGTGCTGATAGAAAGACAAGCTAGATGAATACCTTGTGAGAACGTCAATGTGTTGATAGAAAGAGCATCTCTGTGCTGATAGAAAGAGCGTCTCTGTGCTGATAGAAAGGGCGTCTCTGTGCTGATAGAAAGACAAGCTAGATGAATACCTTGTGAGAACGTCAATGTGTTGATAGAAAGGGCGTCTCTGTGCTGATAGAAAGGGCCTCAATGTGCTGATAGAAAGGGCGCCAGTGACCTGATAAAAGGGCGTCACTGTGCTCATAGAAAAGGCATCAATGTTCTGAAAGAAATGGCGTCACTGTGATCATAGATAGGGCATCAATGTGCTGATGTAAAGAGCGTTAATGTGCTGATAAAAGGGCGTCACTGTGCTGATGTAAAGGGCATCACTGTTCTGATTGAAAGAGCGCCAATGTGCTGATAAAGGGCGTCAGTGTTCTGATAGAAAGGGCGTCACTGTGCTAATAGAAAGGGCGTTTCTGTGCTGAGAGAAAGACAAATGAGATGAATACACGGCACAGAAGAACGCCAACTTTCCTTAGGGGATTCTTCTTTTAATGAAAATAGATTGTGTACCGCCCTCCCAAAGAGATTGTGTACCGCCCTCCCAAAGAGATTGTGTACAGCCCTCCCAAAAAGATTGTGTACCGCCCTCCCAAAAAGATTGTGTACCGCCCTCCCAAAGAGATTGTGTACCGCCCTCCCAAAGAGATTGTGTACCACCCTCCCAAAAAGATTGTGTACTGCCCTCCCAAAGAGATTGTGTACCGCCCTCCCAAAAAGATTGTGTACAGCCCTCCCAAAGAGATTGTGTACCGCCCTCCCAAAGTGATTGTGTACCGCCCTCCCAAAGTGATTGTGTACTGCCCTCCCAAAGAGATTCTGTACCGCCCTCCCAAAAAGATTGTGTACCGCCCTCCCAAAGAGATTGTGTACCGCCCTCCCAAAGTGATTGTGTACCGCCCTCCCAAAGAGATTGTGTACCGCCCTCCCAAAGAGATTGTGTACCGCCCTCCCAAAAAGATTGCATCAAACTAACAAAAAAATGGCCTTGCAACACCTGCCATCTCCTTCACCGATCAATGTGACAGGGCGGGGTTGAATCTAAGCTTGTGCCAAATGATGACCCCGGGGCGCGCCACAACCGGGGTGATTTAAGTTTGTGTGTGGCACTGGGCACCAAAATACCCCCACTCCCCCGTAAAGTTGAAAAAGTCCCCCCCCCCTTTTTCCGTTCAAAAATTCGAATAGAAACATTGAATTCAAGTTTACTCTTAATGAAAATCTTGATTTTGAACGTGTCGGCCAGAAGCCTCCGTCAGCGAACAAACAATAACGAAAACAAATTGACCCATTCAAACTTTCGCTTCTTGTCGACTATATTTTGCTGTTTTGCTGCCTCCTTTTAAGATAAGATGATAAGTTAATATTATAAGATAAGATTATTTTATTGATCCAAATAATTATGGAAATATTTTTTTGTATTTCATTGTAAATATTCATTTTCAGCACATAAATAAATTCATATTATCTTAACCTAGATATTTTTACAACTACAACACTTGAAACACAAGACAACCTTAAGTAGTTCTCTAGCGTAGAAATTGGCCATCAATTAACTCTTTTAGTGACAATGTTCACTTAATTAGTGATCATTTGCTGGGGAAACATGCTGGTAAATTTGTACATAATTTTGATATCTTTCGGTACAAAGTTTAAAAGAAATAAATCACACTTATCGAGCTGATCTTATGTAGGAATCTATGATGAATAGGCGGGATGTATCATCCAAAGTTGTTTTTTTAGTTTTACAACAGCGTTTTTCTTCAAATAGTTCTTCAGGTGAAGGATGTTTAGTTTGTGTGATGTCACCAGCTTTCTTGATAAGTCTCTTTAATCGGTGTTTGATGTCAGACGATGAATTCCTACACCAGCCGTTTTCTGACGTTCAGAAGGCTTCCAATTGTTGCACTGTAGAATAAGTTCATAACATGTTTTTTGACGTCGACATTGTACCATTTTTAAGATAGAAATGTCTTTGGTTGAATTTTTTATACACAATTTGGCAGAGATCATGCCATGTCAGCTATTATTAAAGGTGACAACGAGGTACTTATATGTAATTGCTCATGGGGTTGTTAGAGGTTAAGTCAGTGTTTAGTGAGCGTTTGGTTCGGATTAAGTGACCTGGCTTCTGTGGGGTGAGATAATTGTTTGCTGGGATGACCGGCATTAGCCCCATGACCACTTTATATAGGAATGTTAGGCGGAGCCTTTCTCGTCAGTCTTTGAGGGAGGGGATGTCAAATCTGTTTAAGAGGCCAGTGACGTAGTCAGGAGTGGTGGTTTTGTAGTCACGTGCTATGAAGCGCGCTGCGTTACGTTGGATTCGCTCCATCTTGTCCACGTCTTGCTTTAGGTATGGGTCCCAGATGATTGCACAATATTCTAGTAGTGGACGGACGAGTGCAGATACGCATTTCGTTTGCAGGATGTTGGGCAGTGGCGCAGATTTCTTCGAATGAAACCTAATGTGGGCTTTTTTTTAATTTTGTTTTTATGGAGTGACCATTTTAGGTTATTTGAGAAGAGAATTCCAAGGTATGGATTATTTGATACTCTCTGTAGACAAGACAGTCATCTGCAAATAGCCTCACTTGAGATTTTACAGTATCTGGGAGGTCCTTTACGTAACAGAGAAAGAGAAAGGTGTCCCGAGGTACCCCTCAGTCTACGGTGGCTTTGCCTGATTGGACGCCATCTACCCCTACTTGCATGCTCCATTGTTTTAGGAATGTTGAGAGCCAGGAATAAAAGTTGCCGGTAATGCCGTAGTGGTGGAGCTTGTGTAGAGGACGGCTGTGTGGAATAGTGTCGAAGGTCTTGGTGAAGACAAAAACTTTCATATCGACCTGGTTATCTTTGTCGTAAAGGGTAAGGAGGTCATTGGTGGTGATGATTAATTGAGTTTCTGTGGAGTATCCAGAGCGGAAACCGTGGTTTAGAGTGGTCAAAATGTTGTAGTGTTCAAGGTGGTTCATGATGTGACGACAGATGATGTGTTCTAGAATTTTGCATGGGACGGAGGTCAGGGATATTGGGCCGTAGTTTGCTGGGTTATGACAGTCACCTTTCTTGTAGGCACTAGTGATATTTGCATCACGCCAGTCTAGCGGGAGTTTGCCGGAGTCAAGCGACTTTAGGAAAGTGCGGGAGATGTTTGGGGCAATGTTGTCAGACTAGTCTTCAGGACAATGTTGTCAGCCAGGGTCTTCAGGACAATGTTTGGGATAGTCAGGTCCGAGTGCTTTATTGGGCTTAAGGTTTTTGAGAAGTTTGGCTACTCCTTGTTCAGTTATATTGAGGGGCCTATAGTACCAGGTGAAGGTTTTAGGCATGGTAGTACTGTTGTGGTCATTTTGGTGAAGACAGATTGAAACTGTCTTGGGAGAATTTCTGCTTTGCAATGGCTATCGCTGACATGTTGCCCGTTTTAAAGTAGTGGTCTACGCCAATGTTGTCTTGCTTCTTGACATGTTGCCCGTTTTAATGTAGTGGTCTACGCCAATGTTGTCTTGCTTCTTGACATGTTGCCCGTTTTAAAGTAGTGGTCTACGCCAATGTTGTCTTGCTTCTTGACATGTTGCCCGTTTAAAAGTAGTGGTCTACGCCAATGTTGTCTTGCTTCTTGACATGTTGCCCGTTTTAAAGTAGTGGTCTACGCCAATGTTGTCTTGCTTCTTGACATGTTGCGCGTTTTAAAGTAGGGGTCTACGCCAATGTTGTCTTGCTTCTTGACATCTTGCCCGTTTAAAAGTAGTGGTCTACGCCAATGTTGTCTTGCTTCTTGACATGTTGCCCGTTTAAAAGTAGTGGTCTACGCCAATGTTGTCTTGCTTCTTGACATGTTGCCCGTATTCTAGCAAGGGGTCTACGCCAATATTGTCTTGCTTCTTGGCTTTTATATAGCGCCAGAATGGTTTTGTCTTGTTGTTTTCGAGGCCTTATTGAATGACTACATTTATGTGCTGCACTCTCCTCTTCTTGAATGACTCCATTTATGTGCTGCCACTCTCCTCTTCTTGAATGACTACATTTATGTGCTGCCACTCTCCTCTTCTTGAATGACTCCATTTATGTGCTGCACTCTCCTCTTCTTGAATGACTCCATTTATGTGCTGCCACTCTCCTCTTCTTGAATGACTCCATTTATGTGCTGCCACTCTCCTCTTCTTGAATGACTCCATTTATGTGCTGCCACTCTCCTCTTCTTGAATGACTCCATTTATGAGCTGCCACTATCCTCTTCTTGAATGACTCAATTTATGTGCTGCCACTATCCTCTTCTTGAATGACTCCATTTATGTGCTGCCACTATCCTCTTCTTGAATGACTCCATTTATGTGCTGCTACTATCCTCTTCTGAATGACTCCATTTATGTACTGCCACTCTCTTCTTAGTTTCGACAGTGTTTCTGTTACAGGGTCCAGTTGTTTCTGGTACAGGGTCCAGTTGTTGGTAGTTTGGGCTTTCTTCAACAGTCTTTTCTTTCACTTCAGCACAGCAGCTTCTTAAGCCTTGTGTTCAGTCATGGTAAATTACATTGATTCTTTGCTGTGGCTGAGGGAACATTTTGATCTATGCTGTTAGATAAGACATATGTGAAGGTCGACCATAGTGTTTCTACATCCTATCCCTTGTTGTATTTTTTAAGGATGGCATGTTCAGCGGCGGCGAGATCTAGCTTTATGTTGTGCCAGTTTGCCTTGCCCAGTTGAGGCGACTACACTTGACACATTTGCCTCTATTGCTTCCTGTCTTCCAACCCCCAGTTCACATCACCATTGCTGAGTTTAGGCGATTACACTTGACACATCTGCCTCTATTGCTTCTTGTCTTCCAACCCCCAGTTCACATCACCATTGCTGAGTTACCCTTGCAACCAGTCAATTATCCCATTCACAAACACACACAGTAACATCGTGAATCCCTCTGAAACATAGGAGCCAGAATGATCGATTCATTGATCGTGGGCCCTTAAAATATAGAAGAAGAAGAAGAAGAACTTGTACGATTTCCAGGGTTTCTGGCGTGTTATTAAAGCTTTGGAGAAGAAGTCTACCACTACTGCGTCGTGGTCAGATATGCCTGGGCACCACTGCGTCTTGGTCAGATATGCCTGGGCACCACTGCGTCATGGTCAGATGTGCCTGGGCACAACTGCGTCATGGTCAGATATGCCTCGGCACCACTGCGTCATGGTCAGATATGCCTGGGCACCACTGCGTCATGGTCAGATATGCATGGGCACAACTGCGTCATGGTCAAATATGCCTGGGCACAACTGCTTCATGGTCAGATATGCCTCGGCACCACTGCGTCATGATCAGATATGCCTGGGCACCACTGCGTCATCGTCAGATATGCCTGGGCACCACTGCGTCATGATCAGATATGCCTGGGACACACGTGGATTGTTTAACAAGTGTGGGGTTGGACGTAAAGATTGGATCTAGGATGCTGTTTTGACGTGTCGGTGTCTTCTGCATTTGTGTGAGTAGTGAGGATGAGGTCACGTCGACCAGTGATTGCTGAATGCTATTGTCTCTGTCGGTGGAGTGGGCAGTATGCCTGGTCCAGTCTATGTCGGGGCAGTTGAAATCATCGGCGACGAGGATGTCGTGTGGGTGCTTGCTTGCCGTTGGCTGTAAGAATGTTGGTGGATTTTTGGATTTGGTCAAGATCACGCTGGGTTCTTTTGGACATACAGAAGGCACCGATGTCAGGCTTGGTGAATGCGATGATGGCTGCGAGCTCTTGTCTCTTTGATTCTATGCTCTGAGCAATGACTCTGTTTCCACATATTATGCCGGTCCTGGTGAATTGGATGATGGCTGCGACCTCTTGTCTCTTTATTCTATGATCCGAGCCATGACTATTTTACACATATTATGTCGGGCTTGGTGAATTTGATGATGGCCGTGAGCTCTTGTCTCTTTGATTCTATGCTCTGAGCAATGACTCTGTTCCACATATTATGCCGGTCCTGGTGAATTGGATGATGGCTGCGAGCTCTTGTCTCTTTGATTCTATGCTTTGGCAGTTGATATTTAGTAAGCGGAGGTTTGCATTTTTGGGGCGGTCGGGTATAGAATGGTAGGTTGTAGGATGTCGTTTACGTTCTTTGGAGCTTGTAGGATGTCTTTGGGTGGAGTAGAGAGGTTGTAGGATGTCGTTTATGTTCTTGGGAGCTTGTGGGATGCCATTGTGTGGAGTAGCGAGGTTGAGTGGAATGGTGGGATTTTGGGGTACTAGGTATTTATATGTCTTTACTTGCTTTATATGGTAACACCTCTGTACTAATATGTCTTTACTTGCTCTATATGGTAACACTTCTGTGCTAATATGTCTCTTCTTGCACCATATGGTAACACCTCAGAACTAATATGTCTTTACTTGCTCTATATGGTAACACCTCTGTAATAATATGTCTTTACTTGCTCTATATGGTAACACCTCTGTATTAATATGTCTCTACTTGCTCTATATGGTAACACCTATGTACTAATATGTCTCTAATTGCTCTATATGGTAGCACCTCTGTACTAATATGTCTTTACTTGCTCTCTATGGTTAAACCTCTGTATTAATATGTCTCTACTTGCTCTATATGGTAACACCTCTGTACTAATATGTCTCTACTTCCTCTATATGGTAACACCTCTACTAATATATCTCTACTTGCTCTATATGGTAAAACCTCTGTACTAATATGTCTTTACTTGCTCTATATGGTTACACCTCTGTACTAATATGTCTCTACTTGCTCTATATGTAACACCTCTGTAATGATATGTCTTTACTTGCTCTATATGGTAACACCTCTGTATTAATATGTCTTTACTTGCTCTATATGGTAACAACTCTGTATTAATATGTATCTACTTGCTCTATATGGTAACACCTCTGTACTAATATGTCTCTACTTGCTCTATATGGTAACACCTCTGTACTAATATGTCTCTACTTCCTCTATATGGTAACACCTCTACTAATATGTCTCTACTTGCTCTATATGGTAACACCTCTGTAATAATATGTCTTTACTTGCTCTATATGGTAACACCTCTGTACTAATATGTCTCTACTCGCTCTATATGTAACACCTCTGTAATAATATGTCTTTACTTGCTCTATATGGTAACACTTCTGTGCTAATATGTCTCTTTTGCACCATATGGTAACACCTCTGTACTAATATGTCTTTACTTGCTCTATATGGTAACACTTCTGTGCTAATATGTATCTTCTTGCACCATATGGTAACACCTCTGTACTAATATGACTTTACTTGCTCTATATGGTAACACCTCTTTACTTATATGTCTCTACTTGCTCTATGGTATTTATTTATTGTGAGATCTGTAATTGAGTGATTCCCTCGGGAATCAGTTTTGCCAAGATTTAACTTACTCACACATGTCCTTCTGTTTCACACATGTCCTTCTGTTTCACATATGTCGTTCTGTTTCACAAATGTCCTTCTGTTTCACATATGTCCTTCTGTTTCACACATGTCCTTCTGTTTCACATATGTCCTTCTGTTTCACATATGTCCTTTTTGTTTCAAACATGTCCTTCTGTTCCACACATGTCCTTCTGTTTCACACATGTCCTTCTGTTTCACACATGTCCTTCTGTTTCACGCTTGTTCTTCTGTTTCAAACATGTTTTTCTGTTTCAATCATGTCCTTCTGTTTCACACATGTCCTTCTGTTTCACACATATCCTTCTGTTTCAAACATGTTTTTCTGTTTCAATCATGTCCTTCTGTTTCACACCTGTCGTTCTGTTTCACACATGTCCTTCTGTTTCACACATGTCCTTCTGTTTCAATCACGTCCTCTGTTTCACACATGTCCTTCTGTTTCACACATGTCCTTCTGTTTCACGCATGTCCTTCTGTTTCAAACATGTTTTTCTGTTTCAATCATGTCCTTCTGTTTCAGACATGTCCTTCTGTTTCACACATATCCTTCTGTTTCAAACATGTTTTTCTGTTTCAATCATGTCCTTCTGTTCCACACATGTCCTTCTGTTTCACACATGTCCTTCTGTTTCACACATGTCCTTCTGTTTCAAGCTTGTTCTTCTGTTTCAAACATGTTTTTCTGTTTCAATCATGTCCTTCTGTTTCACACATATCCTTCTGTTTCAAACATGTTTTTCTGTTTCAATCATGTCATTCTGTTTCACACATGTCCTTCTGTTTCACTCATGTCCTTCTGTTTCACACATGTCCTTCTGTTTCACACATGTCCTTCTGTTTCACGCATGTCCTTCTGTTTCAAACATGTTTTTCTGTTTCAATCATGTCCTTCTGTTTCACACATATCCTTCTGTTTCAAACATGTTTTTTCTGTTTCAATCATGTCCTTCTGTTTCACACATGTCATTCTGTTTCACACATGTCCTTCTGTTTCACACATGTCCTTCTGTTTCACACATGTCCTTCTGTTTCACACATGTCCTTCTGTTTCACACATGTCCTTCTGTTTCAATCATGTCCTTCTGTTTCACACATGTCCTTCTGTTTCACACATGTCCTTCTATTTCAAACATGTCCTTCTGTTTCACACATGTCATTCTGTTTCACACATGTCCTTCTGTTTCACACATGTCCTTCTTTTTCACACATGTCCTTCTGTTTCACACAGGTCCTATTGTTTCAATCATGTCCTTCTGTTTCACACATGTCCTTCTGTTTTACACATGTCCTTCTGTTTCACACATGTCCTTCTGTTTCACACATGTCCTTCTGTTTCACACATGTCCTTCTGTTTCACACATTTCCTTCTGTTTCACACATGTCATTCTGTTTCACACATGTCCTTATGTTTCACACATGTCCTTCTGTTTCACACATGTCCTTCTGTTTCACATATGTCCTTTTTGTTTCAAACATGTCCTTCTGTTCTACACATGTCCTTCTGTTTCACACATGTCCTTCTGTTTCACACATGTCCTTCTGTTTCACGCATGTCCTTCTGTTTCAAACATGTTTTTCTGTTTCAATCATGTCCTTCTGTTTCACACATATCCTTCTGTTTCAAACATGTCCTTCTGTTTCACACATGTCCTTCTGTTTCACACAGGTCCTATTGTTTCAATCATGTCCTTCTGTTTCACACATGTCCTTCTGTTTCACACATGTCCTTCTGTTTCACACATGTCCTTCTGTTTCACACATGTCCTTCTGTTTCACACATGTCCTTCTGTTTCACACATGTCCTTCTGTTTCACACATGTCATTCTGTTTCACACATGTCCTTATGTTTCACACATGTCCTTCTGTTTCACACATGTCCTTCTGTTTCACATATGTCCTTTTTGTTTCAAACATGTCCTTCTGTTCTACACATGTCCTTCTGTTTCACACATGTCCTTCTGTTTCACACATGTCCTTCTGTTTCACGCATGTCCTTCTGTTTCAATCATGTCCTTCTGTTTCACACATTTCCTTCTTTTTCACACATGTCCTTCTGTTTCACACAGGTCCTATTGTTTCAATCATGTCCTTCTGTTTCACACATGTCCTTCTGTTTCACACATGTCCTTCTGTTTCACACATGTCCTTCTGTTTCACACATGTCCTTCTGTTTCACACATGTCCTTCTGTTTCACACATGTCCTTATGTTTCACACATGTCCTTCTGTTTCACACATGTCCTTCTGTTTCACATATGTCCTTTTTGTTTCAAACATGTCCTTCTGTTCTACACATGTCCTTCTGTTTCACACATGTCCTTCTGTTTCACACATGTCCTTCTGTTTCACGCATGTCCTTCTGTTTCAATCATGTCCTTCTGTTTCACACATGTCCTTCTGTTTCACACATATCCTTCTGTTTCAAACATGTCCTTCTGTTTCACACATGTCATTCTGTTTCACACATGTCCTTCTGTTTCACACATGTCCTTCTTTTTCACACATGTCCTTCTGTTTCACACAGGTCCTATTGTTTCAATCATGTCCTTCTGTTTCACACATGTCCTTCTGTTTCACACATGTCCTTCTGTTTCACACATGTCCTTCTACTTCTACATAAACCTAATTGTATCCCCCCAAAAAAAAAAACAACGTCCATTCTTAAAATTTACAAATGAAAATGCGACTTTTCAAAGCCAACACACACATGAACACAACACAAACATAAACACAACACACACATGAACACAACACAAACATGAACACAACACAAACATGAAAACAACAAATATGAAAAGGCCATCACATACACATAATACCTATTAAATACATTTTGATTTGATTGACAAAAATTTGGTTAACAGACAGAAATGGAGGTCTTAAACATTTATCATTTGTTACCAATGTTACTGTCTGGAAGTTCCGTTGCCATTTTTCTGTCTATATTGTTCTGTATGTCTGTCTGTCTGTCTATTCTGTCTGTCTTTGTCTGTCTGTCAGCTCTTTTCTTTTCAGCTTTTCTCTTCTGTCTGTTCTGTTTTGGTTTCCGTTCTGTCTATATGTCTGTTCTTTCTGTTCTGTTCCGTTCTGTCTGTTCGGTCTGTTCTGTTCTGTCTTTCCTCTCTGTATGTCTGTCTGTATGTTCTGTCTGTCCAACATGTAACCAAAACCACTCGTATTATAACTAGTCTATTCACCCTTAATCACAAGCGTATGTCTTTAGCCTACTCGAGTATCATTGTATCATTGTATCATATACAACTCTATCTCAACTTTTTCTCATTAAATTTATATTCACTAAAAGTAATGAGATTTTGTTTTTAAATTTAAAGCGAAGACTTGATGGAGAGTTGTATTTAATGCATAGCTGAATGTCATGATTGTATGTCATGATTGTGTGTCATGATTGTATGTCATGATTGTGTGTCATGATTGTATGTCATGATTGTATGTCATGATTGTATGTCATGATGGTATGTCATGATGGTATCTCATGATTGTATGTCATGATTGTATGTCATGATTGTATGTCATGAATGTATGTCATGATTGTATGTCATGAATGTATGTCATGATTGTATGTCATGATTGTATGTCATGATTGTATGTCATTATTGTATGTCATGATTGTATGTCATGATTGTATGTTATGATTGTAATTCTCAAACCTTATTCTGTCACCAGAAATATATTGGAGTCTACTGAGCAGGACATGTTTGATGTGAATTTCTGTCAATTGTGATATCTTCAAGTAATACCTGCAGTTGTTAAGCCAGTCAAATCTACCTACAGTAATCAAACTAGTAAAATCTACATGCAGGTATTCATCCTACCACTGTACCTGTAGATGTACACGCAGGAGTTCAAGCTACCACTGTACTTGTAGATGTACACGCAGAAGTTCAACCTACCACTGTACATGTAGCATTATGCAAGCCGAATAGTCTTACAGCAGTTATTTCGTTGAAATCTGTCTGCACTGTTTCCCCAGTTCATTCCCAATTCATTTCTTCTAACTGAACTGCACAGAATCGTCCCCCCAACCTGTACAGCAACAGTCAGTCACACAATGTAAACAACAACAGTCGGTCAATCTCAACTGTGTCTGCGTCACATTTGTAACTGACCAACTGATTTGTGCAACGGAACCAAGGGTGTGTCATATTCCTGCAAACAATTTATCTTCGGTCAAACAACCGTCCTTGCGTGGCCCAATCAACCCACGTCCTTGCCTGGCCCCATCAACCGACGTCTTTGCCTGGCCCCATCAACCCACGTCTTTACCTGGCCCAATCAACCCACGTCCTTGCCTGGCCCCATCAACCCACGTCCTAGCCTGCCCCAATCAACCCACATCTTTGCCTGGCACCAACAACCCACGCTTGAACTGTTTAAGTGAACTTTAGAAGTTGAAGAGTTCCAATCACGTTGGTAGATTTCTGAGCAGAAACTAAGCTAATTTTTTTTTTCAAGGGTTAATAACATTTGTGTGTTTGTACTAGAATGTAGAAAGCTTCACTCATCTCAAAGAGGTGCAGTTATCAATGAAAGCGATCCAGTTGTTTGATGGTAGAGTTTGATGAGATGTGTGTGTGTGTCTTCTCTAATCTAAACAAACTACAGCATCTCTTGAGGAACGTGGATGGTCAGTGACTGGTGATATATTGTGGAATAGTCAGTGACTTGTCAAATATTGTGGATAGCCAGTGACTGATGATATATAGTGGATGGTCAATGACTGGTCATATATAGTGGATAGTCAGTGACTGGTGATATATTGTGGAATTTTCAAAATGTTTCTAATTTACGCAGATTATAAGTGTGCGAAGATCTCATGATAGAATAATCGGATACTGTAATCGACAGTACTTCTAGGAGATTCTACTTAACAGTACTTCTAGGGGATTCTTCTTAACAGTAGTTCTTGGAGATTCTACTCAACAGTACTTCTTGGATATTCTACTCAATAGTGCTTCTTGGATATTCTACTCAATAGTACTTCTTGGATATTCTACTCAACAGTACATCTTGGAGTTTTTTAGGGTGAATTGCGTTTGGAATCCATTCAACGTATTCGATTTTGTGTGTGTGTGGAAAGCTTCAAGTCAAAGTTTTAAGTCAAAGGTTTAAGTCAAAGTTTTAAGTCAAAGTTTTAAGTCAACGGTTTAAGTCAAATTCTTAAGTCAAATTTTTAAGTTAAAGGTTTAAGTCAAAGGTTGAAGTCAAAGTTTTAAGTTAAAGGTTCAAAATTGATTAATTAAACCCGGCATTTATCTTGTCTCAACACGGATTTACTCGCACACATCACATTGTGACAGGTGTGGGATAATGGAGGAAATAGACATGGATATTTGTAGAGTGCTCATTTAGTCCGTAGAAAATTGCTCTGTCAGTGCTTTAACATAGTTATACGGGACCTTCACGAACACCTTACATGTTTTGTCCTATAGTCCTAATGGTGTCCTAGCATATTTCCTAACGTGGTCCTATCAACATTAAAGCACTATCCAAAACAGACTCTGTCAATATCTTAGCGAAATCCTAACGGACCATATCAGCGTCCCACCATTAACTTGGGGTCGTCCCACACAGCGTCCTTGACCCACTCTCAGTCATGGGGGTCAACATCAGTGCACACGATATGGAGCAGGCCGCCAGGAGACGGTCCAAGACTATTGACGATAGCCTAGAGGCTGAGAGGCTCAGACAGGCTCGGACAGTGAAGGTTCTCATGTTAGGTAAGTAGGTCTAATGAGAGTTTGAATGGTAATAAGCTGCTTGGCCCATTTATTGGATCAGAGCACTTTGTGTTGGTGAATTATAACCAGAACAATTTGATGTGAGTTGACTTTTTCTGAATGTATCATGACACTGTCTGCTGTAATGTTTGGAACATGTAAACGAAAGCTACAATACAATTTGTGACCCCAAAAATCTGTCTCAAGATCCCAATGTACCATGATCATCAACATTGTCAAATGAAATCCACTGTCTACACCCAACCATTTTACTCCTGTGTCTCATTGTTACAAACATAACATCTCGCCCAGTTTGTTACACTTTCCATCAGGTTCATAAATTCCCCACCTGATCGATCATCGATGTATTGATATTTATTGCCAAACTTGTTTGTGTTCGAGCTACATACTTTTATATATATATATATAAGAGTTTTTTAATGCTGAAACATGCACGCCTCAAACAACCTCACTCATCCACCTCACTTGTACATCTCCCTCATCCACCTCACTCATCCACCTCACTTGTCCATCTCAATCATCCACCTCACTCATCCACCTCACTCATCCACAGCACTCAACCACCTCACTCATCCACCTCACTCATCCACCTCACTCATCCAGATCAACAGAACCACCTAACATCAAACACCACCTTAAACCATCTCAAACCAACCATCGTACCCAACAATCTTACCTAACCATCTCAAACCAACCATCTCAAACCAACCATCTTACCCATCCACCAACTACAACCAGATGAGATAATTACTTTCTGTTTCATAGAGACAAATAAGCAGACGACTAGTAGGTGTGACGTCATGTGTTACGCACAAAAAAAATAGATTGTCCAAAGTCTACTAGATAAGAACTCTTACTGCTGGCTGCTAGAAAGTCTGAATATTGCAAAGATTCATCTTAATTTGAATTTCTTTACACGTGTCCTTGCTCGGACGAGTCGCATGACTGCAATACCTTGTTCACCCTTACTGTGAGGGTCACGTGATTAACCTGGTCCACCCTACTGTATGAATCACGTGATTGGCCTGGTCCAACCTTACTTTAGTTACGTCAGCTCTCCAACTTCCGGGTATTACATGAGACGTCTTACGAGAACGTGTGTATTTGTGTGTATGTCCATGTGTGTCTATGTCCATTTATGTGTATGTCCATGTGTGTGTGTGTGTGTGTGCGTGTATGCGTGTTGTCATTGAGAGTTGCATTGTTCTGCATTTTTGTCTGTCTGTCTCTGAGAGTTTCTTATTTCACTATCACATCTATAATTAATGTAATAAGCCGTCCCCAAGACCAACCGTGTGAGAGTCCCTGCGATTTCCCGCGTTCTCCCATTAACTCAAAGCTCATCCCATGACCTTGACATTGGTAGAATTTCTCGTGAAAACGCCATCTCCATTGGTTATTGAGCAGAGAGCTCCATGATGTGTGCCACAGACTTCATTTTATACGATTCCATAAATCTTAACCCACTTAAAGTGATTCCGATTTCACTTTCAGATAGCTCAGTTGTGTCTTCACATTACTGCACCGTCGTGTTAGAGAGTATTCTGTATTTAGGAGGGTTTTGACCAGGTTATTTTTTCTGTCTCTGATTATTTCCCTTATGTTTTTCTTTTATTTTTTTTATTCTAATGCCAACTGCGTTTTCACCCCTTAAAATGTGATCTGTCAGGGCGTTGAAAATAGAGGCAATGATTAGTTTGTACTGGGTGGTTGCATCGGGTGGTTGCACTGGGTGGTTGCATCGGGTGGTTGCCCTGGGTGGTTGCATCGGGTGGTTGCACTGGGTTGTTACACTGGGTTGTTACACTGGTTTGTTTTATAATGCAAGCGTCCGTTTGTGTGTGTGATGTAGTCCCCCATTTCCAGATGGAATGTCAGATGATTGACAGCCAGAACATGAGCTTATGACTGACGTCACTTCCTATAAAAGTATTTTTAGGTGACATTAAATGTGCATAAAAACGCTTGTTAGATTTAGTTTGTGCTAGAACTCCATACAACCAACTCTCTTCTTGAGACTAAACCAACAGTGCTATAGCCATAGTGACCCACAGTTGCTTTAGCCATAGTGACCCACAGTGCTTACAGCCAAAACAGCCCTCAATGCTTATAGCTAATAACAACCGAACAGTGATTACAGCCAATGACAAACCACAGTGATTACAGCCAATGACAAACCACAGTGATTACAGCCAATAACAACCCACAGTGATTACAGCCAATGACAAACCACAGTGATTACAGCCAATGACAAACCACAGTGATTACAGCCAATGACAAACCACAGTGATTACAGCCAATGACAAACCACAGTGATTACAGCCAATAACAACCCACAGTGATTACAGCCAATGACAAACCACAGTGATTACAGCCAATGACAAACCACAGTGATTACAGCCAATGACAAACCACAGTGATTACAGCCAATGACAAACCACAGTGATTACAGCCAATGACAAACCACAGTGATTACAGCCAATAACAACCCACAGTGATTACAGCCAATGACAAACCACAGTGATTACAGCCAATAACAACCCACAGTGATTACAGCCAATGACATACCACAGTGATTACAGCCAATGACAAACCACAGTGATTACAGCCAATGACAAACCACAGTGATTACAGCCAATGACAAACCACGGTGATTACAGCCAATAAAAACGAATATGATTACAGCCAATGACAACCCACATTGATTACAGCCAATGACAACCCACAGTGATTATAGCCATTGAAAACCCGCCTCTATTTTCGGATAAGTATTATTTTTTTCAGACGATTTGTGCGTGAAATTAGAGGAAGTAATTGCAATGTGATGAAGAAGAAGATAATGGAATACAGTCACGAACGGATTTTCCCAATGATTTAGTTTGTTGTTCCTTTATTTTTTTCAGAAATGTAAATAGTTCAAGGGGAAAATATTGCAATTATTTATAAATATTGCCAAACCGGGTGTTGACCCATGTCCCCGTCTTGTGTGTAGTTTCCACTCATGCTTACAAAATGGTCTACTGAGAATATCGGTCGTGAAATGGTCTACTGGGAATATCGGTCGTGAAATGGTCTACTGAGAATATCGGTCGTGAAATGATCTACTTAGAATATCGGCCGTGAAATAGTCTACTGAGAATATTGTTCGTGAAATGATCTACTGAGAATATCGGTCCTGAAATGATCTACTGAGAATATCGGTCGTGAAATAGTCTACTGAGAATATCGGTCGTGAAATAGTCTACTGAGAATATCGGTCGTGAAATGATCTACTGAGAATATCGGTCGTGAAATGGTTTCCTGATGATATCGGTCGTGAAATGGTCTAATGATTATATCGGCCATTAAATGGTCTTATGATAATATCGGCCATGCAATGGACCTGTTCAAGATGTAGGCGAACCGCAGCAACCTATTTATGTAATTCGTATTAGTATTTCTGGTAACTTTTTTGTAGGACAAATCTATTTTCAGGAAAACCTGACTGGAATAGTTTATAGACTTTTTTAAATGCTTTTTGAAAATGCTTATTCAGGAATACATTTCAAAAACAGCCAAGTCTTCTTTTTTACTAGAAGTAAATGATATGTACAATTGTTCCGTCAGCTCATACACTGAAAGTGAATCAAAAATAATTCCAAATCTTTTTGTTTTCGAATAAGGTTGTAATACATCTTCTAATTCGTTATCTACTTGATTATTCGCAATAAAAAGTCAACGATAAATAAACTAAGGACAAAAATGGGAGGTCTAATTGTTGCCCAATTGTTGTCCAGTTGTTGTCCAATTGTTGCCCAATTGTTGTACAGTTGTTGTCCAATTGTTGCCCAATTGTTGTCCTGATTTTATCCAGTTGTTGTCCAGTTGTTTGTTGTCCAGTTGTTTTCCAGTTGTTGTCCAGTTGTTGTCCAGTTGTTGTCCAGTTGTTGTCCAGTTGTTGTCCAGTTGTTGTCCAGTTGTTGTCCAGTTGTTGTCCATTTGTTGTCCATTTGTTGTCCATTTGTTGTCCATTTGTTGTCCAGTTGGTGTCCAGTTGTTGTCCAGTTGTTGTCCAATTATTGTCCAGTTGTTGTCCAATTGTTGTCCAAATATTGCACTTATTGATCTAAATTCCAACAGACTGAAACTAGCTGCTAAGTACTTGAAGAATTATCCTAGAGTTCAGAGGAATGTCCGCCATCAGATGTGACGTCACAACACTGACAAGTTGGAAGGCAATTCTTTGATCTCAAAGAATGTTAACAGAAAGGGACGTCACAACACTGATAATTTGGAAGGCAATTCTTTGATCTCAAAGAATGTTAACAGAAAGGGAAGTCACAACACTGATAAGTTGGAAGGCAATTCTTTGATCTCAAAGAATGTTAACAGAAAGGGACGTCACAACACTGATAAGTTGGAAGGCAATTCTTTAATCTCAAAGAATTTTAACAGAAAGGGACGTCACAACACTGATAAGTTGGAAGGCAATTCTTTGATCTCAAAGAATGTTAACAGAAAGGGACGTCACAACACTGATAAGTTGGAAGGCAATTCTTTGATCTTAAAGAATGTTAACAGAAAGGGAAGTCACAACACTGATAAGTTGGAAGGCAATTCTTTGATCTCAAAGAATGTTAACAGAAAGGGACGGGTGTCACTCTCTCAACATCATGCAGGCGTTGAGATATTTCAACTCCACTACTTGCCTCCCTTGGACTATTCCAGTAATTTACCCACCCGTGACTGCAACGTTTTTGGACAAATCATTTCAATGTCATTTCAATGTCATTTCAATGTCATTTCAATGTCATTTCAATGTCATTTCAATTTTTTAAATTTAATATTGCTATTCTAATGACACACCCGCTTTTAAACTACAGATTTATTTCACCAACCGTTTCAGAAAAACAAAAGAAAATATTACGCACCAAACGCACTGGTGATATTTCTTTATTAAAATAGAATCTCACTTAGCGCAGTTCAATGAAATTTTATTCCATGAAATAATTTTTCCGTATTTGTTCCTCTTGAAAAAGAGGGAAAACTGATTTTTGATGTATGGGTTGGGGGTGGTGCTGAACATTTGATATAATTTGTTGTCATTGGCAACGAGTCGTTGTGCCAAGTTTCAGCACGATAGTTTGACGGGAAGTGGGTCAATTAGCCTATTGAAACGACAACCACCTCGCAAACGGAAAATAAATTGCAGCCTTAATGAAATGCACCTATAATGACATGCGGCTATAATGAAATGCACCTATAATGACATGCGGCTATAATTAAATGCACATATAATGACATGCGGCTGTAATGAAATGCACCTATAATGACATGCGCCTATAATGACATGTGGCTATAATTAAATGCACCTATAATGACATGCGGCTATAATGAAATGCAGCTATAATGACATACAGCTCTAATGACATATAACTCTAATGACATATAACTCTAATGACATGCGGCTATAATGAAATGCGGCTATAATGACATATAATGTCTTATCAGATATAAAAATTATTTTTCTTAAATGCTCCGCACACAAAAAAGTTTTTAAAAATTATATTAATACTGCTGTCTACTTTCTTTACTATTTATTGGTCAGTTAGGAAACAAATCAAAACTTTTTTTACAAAGATAAAAACTCTTATTAGATTAAACTATTATTATATATGTAGCTAGGTAACAAAAGTAATATGAGTTAAATACTAAAATAAATATGAGCTTGGCAGTGCGAGACACACAGCTCTATGCCGTGACCAGGATTCGAAACTGGGTTGTCGCGCGAAGTACTAACCACTTTACGATCACGGCCAGAGCGCTCACATCATAGTAAGCCACTGACAGTAGGTCATCAACAACTTGAACTCGCCCACCTCAATACATTTGTGTTCGGTCAGACATACGTCCAGGGGTGAACATGATGAGATGTTTGCCAACAGTGGTCAAGCTATGGCTTTATACCTCCAAGCCTTAGGTTCACGGAAAGTAGGTCAGTTAGCCGTCAGAAGATTTTGCCACACACCTTATAGTTATAGAAAGAAAGAAACAAGCAAACCAAAGGGAAGTTAATAACAAGGATTAGCAGAAACGATACAAACGAACTACGTCACAACGTCTGATGTACTATTATATAACGTATGAAACAAATGATGTGCTAATTTCTTAACAAACGAACAAATAATATGACCCACATTTTGTGTTCACTCGGCAATTTGTAGAGTCGATATATCTGGGAGAATCCCTAAGACATATCTTATGTCTAACGGCAGTGGTCGGCAAACCGCGGCTCGCGAGCAGAAGGCGGCTCTTAAGCGATCCGAGTGCGGCTCGGCCAGCCGGCCACAAATCGGGTTTGACTTCGAAAAACATGGTTCTTGACAGTTTCTTGACAGGTTCTTGACAGGTTCTTGACAGGTTCTTGAAAAGAAATTTGACTAACAATAATATTTTAATTGTTCTGCTGCTTATTTTGTGTGTAGCTC
Source organism: Omphiscola glabra (assembly GCA_964017045.1). Lineage (NCBI taxonomy): Eukaryota > Metazoa > Mollusca > Gastropoda > Lymnaeidae > Omphiscola > Omphiscola glabra. The sequence goes on along the minus strand of OZ024808.1, from coordinate 31,202,406 downwards.
TTTTGACCTATGTTGACCTATGATGACCTATGATGACCTATGATGACCTATGATGACCTATGATGACCTATGATGAACTATGATGACCTATGATGACCTATGATGACCTATGATGACCTAGGTTGACCTATGATGACCTATGATGACCTATGATGACCTATGATGACCTATGATGAACTATGATGATCTATGATGACCTATGATGACCTATGATGACCTATGTTGACCTATGATGACCTATGATGACCTATGATGACCTATGATGACCTATGATGACCTATGATGACCTATGATGACCTATGATGACCTATGATGACCTATGATGACCTATGATGACCTATGATGACCTATGATGACCTATGATGACCTATGATGAGTATGAGTTTGCCGACCACTGGTCTAACGAGTTATTTGTGTTTAGGTATTTCCTGGAGCGGCCGCAGGACCTGCGAGGTGTCGAAGAGGAGCCCTTAGGGTTCCGCGCAGCACAGTTTGGGAACCACTTAATTAGACAATACTAAATAAGCAGGGCCGGATTAAGCCATTTTAGTGCCCTAGGCACAAACCCACATGGGTGCCCCCTTCTGCCCGGGCCCCTGATCTTGTTCAAATTTGTTCCAAACAAAATTATTTCTGGAGGACTTGTGGTGCCCCCAAACACTTGGTGCCCAAGGCACGTGCCTTGTTTGCCTATTGGCTAATCCTGCCCTGTAAATAAGAATATGCCTATGAGATGTTCAATACATTGATTATGTCATTAATAAACTATCAGCCATTATCAACATTATCGCATATAGCGAAGATCCATGTTCTTTTTCTTGTGTTTATGGTAGGGCAGTTTCTCTCAACCTGTGGGTCACGACCCTTTGAGAATTTCAGATATATAAGAGGAGATTTGTGTATAAAATATGATTTTATTTCTTTTTATTTTGAATATCATTTGAATATATTGGTAGCATTTACCGTGATCGGATTATCTCTTACTGTTACTACACTCTGACTACACTCTGAATATATTCTGACTACACTCTGACTACACTCTGACTACACTCTGACTACTCTCTGACTACACTCTGACTACACTCTGAATACACTCTAAATACACTTTGAATACAATCTCACTACATTTTGACTACACTATGACTACACTCTAAATACACTCCGACTAAACCTTGACTACACTTTAACTACACTTTGACTACACTTTGACTACACTTTGACTACACTTTGACTACACTACACCTACATGTCAAAAGCTAATCTAATTTACATATTTTCACCATTTATTTTAATTTATAAAAATTACATTGTTACATTATATTATATTACATTACATTATATTATACTACACATTACATTATATTATATTACACATTAGATCATATTACATTACATTATGTTACATTACATTATATTACATTACATTATGTTACATTACATTATATTATATTACATTACATTATGTTACATTACATTATATTATATTACATTACATTATATTACATTACATTATGTTATATTACATTATATTACATTACATTATTTATATTACATTTTTTTCTTTGTTTCATTTATTGTTTCTGTTTTTTTTATTGCCGCCTTGACTGAAAAGTTAGCAGCAGGGGCGTAACTGGGTTTTTGGCACCCTTGGCTAATTTTTTTTTTTAAATAATAAAAATGTAAAAATTAGAGATTTAGCAGCTCCCTTTTGAACAGGCGCGGGCCGGCGCCCTTGGCAACTGCCCCAATGCCAAGCCGTTCCTACGCCTCTGGTTAGCAGCTTTTCGCAAAACTATAACCAAGTGTATGAGTTGATAAAACATTTTTTTGTTAGTTGACTTACAGAGTCCCTCTAGGCCCGATCCATATTACAGTACCAACACTTTGTTATCTACAAATATCCCCCCCCCCCTTAAAAAGCATCTCAACACCTGTTTCTCAATGTCAGGGTCGCCACAATTTGACAAATGTTATAAATGTGTCGTAGCACCAAAAAAAGTTGAGAACCGCAAGGTTATGACTATGTTATTGTTTTGAAGTCTCCAGCAGTGCTGCCTTCGTCATCGCTACTGGTTCTATAAATGGCTATACGAGTTTGTGACTGCCATCACTACTGGTTCTATAAATGGCTATAAGAGTGTGTGGCTGCCATCGCTACTGGTTCTATAAATGGCTATAAGAGTGTGTGGCAGTCATCGCTACTGGTTCTATAAATGGCTATACGAGTTTGTGACTGCCATCACTACTGGTTCTATAAATGGCTATAAGAGTTTGTGACTGCCATAAAGATTTAAAATAGATTAAATAAACACAAACAATTTGTGTAAATAAAACAATATATGTTCAGCTATAATAATGATTTTTACATTATAGACAAATTTAGACGTTTCATCAGTACCAAAAATGAAATCCAAGTAAATATAAATTAAAGCTACATGATATATGTATATATGTATGTCTATGTATCCTACCTAAAAAAATAGAACAGAATAAAAAATGGGGCAAAACCCATAAGAAATTAATAAGAACGGAAAGGAAGTGAGTGGAAATAACATTTAAAGACACAACAGGGAAAAAGACATCGCAGCTATGTAAAATTTTACATAACTCTTATAATAACTGTTACAATAACTCTTACTATAACTCTCTTACAATATCTCATATCATACAATAGCTCTTACAAAAACTCTTACATAGATGCTCAGAAATCAAACAGGAACCTGGTACATAATTTATTCATAGAATTGTCATGATGGATTTATTTTGTTAACGACAGACGACACAACTTTAGCCTGAGATCCAAGTTATCGTCTGCTCCAGAATACTTCCTTCCCATCATGCATCTGCACAGCTGTTTTTTTTTGTTTGTTTTGTTGTTTTTTTTTTTACCTTTTTCTAAAAAATAAAATAAATAAATATAAATAAATAAATAAATAGCTACCCGTGCTGTCAGGTTGGCTCGGGGGGGGGGGGGCTGGGGGCCGCGGGGGGCAGATTTCGAGTAAATCAAATGCTTCTGTGTAAAAGTGGAGGGATGAATTTGGGGATGGGGGTGGGGGGATGGTGGTGGGGATGGGGTGGAGAGATGGAGTTGGGGGATAGGGGGTTGGGGTGGGGGATGTGGGGGTGAGGGTGGGGGATGGGGTGGGGGATTGGGAGATGGGTGGTCAATAAATATTTGTTGAATTTGAAATTCAATGATGAATTTTGGCGAATATTCCCTTTTTAGTTTAGCATCGTTCTACACTGAGAAGTGCCACCACTGACCAACAGTTCCCATGCCCCCCCCCCCGCACCTTGCTACACCAGCGTGGTAGTATAATACTAAAAACAGTTTTTTTCTCTTTCCCCAACTCTGACTTTGTTATTTTGTTTGATAGTGTTTGAAGTTTCGTTGTATTATTTCTCGTCAGATCACCATAAAGTTAGCCCGGCAATTAGACCTACCTACCTGTGTACACACCTAGCTACCTGCGTACACACCTAGCTACCTGCGTACACACCTAGCTACCTGCGTACACACCTAGCTACCTGCGTACCCACCTACCTACCTGCGTACACACCTACCTACCTGCGTCAACACCTAGCTACCTGCGTACACACTTAGCTACCTGCGTACACACCTACCTACCTGCGTACACACCTACATACCTACCTACCCCCCTACCTACCTACTTACCCACCTAACTACCTACCCACCTACCTACCTACCCACCTACCTACCTGCGTAAACACCTACCTACCTACCTACTCCCTACCTACCTACCTACCTACCTACCTACCCACCTACCTACCTACCTACCCACCTACCTACCTGCCTACCCAACGACCTACCTACCTACCCCCTACCTACCTACTTACCCCCCTACCTACCTACCTACCTACCTACCCAACGACCTACCTACCTACCCCCTACCTACCTACTTACCCCCCTACCTACCTACCTACCTACCTACCTACCTACCCAACGACCTACCTACCCCCCTACCCACCTACCTACCTACCTACCCAACGACCTACCTACCTACCCAACGACCTACCTACCTAACCAACGACCTACCTACCTACCCACCTACCTACATACCTACCCACTTACCTAGCTTGGTTTACTAGAATTGATTTTTCGCTCGCAGTTCATTTTACTTGAAACGCTGGCCTAGTAGACTATATAACAAAAAAGAGAACTAAAAATTCAAAATTTGGCTCAATATTTGGCCGAGCGCTCCATTAAGATCTCCCTTGTCTGCTTAGACTTTAGTGTGCAATACAATGGTCAGCTGGCAGACTGAGTTCCATGGTCATCTCCGCTTTCAACTGAACTTTTCAATAAGCAAATAAAAAGTTAAATGATGGGATCTAAACGTTGAGTTAGTTACTGTAGACTCTAGGAGGCGACTACAGGTGTGAGCGTGCTGGGTGTGATGGAAAATTGTTAGTGCCAATCGTTGTGGCCGCTACAACCCATTTTCCAAAGGCTCGCTTGTATAATGCCATTACGCCCTCTTGACCAAAGGTTTGCGTGTATAATACCATAACTCTCTCTTGACCAAAGCAAAGTCTTGCTTGTATAATGCCATAACTTTTACTTGACCAAGACCAACGGCTTGCGTGTATAATGCCATAACTTTTACTTAACCAAAGTCCAAAGGCTTGTCTATATAATGCTGTAACTCTTACTCGAACAAGACCAACGGCTAGCGTATAATGCCGTAACTTTTTTTTGTCTGACAGCTCTTGACATCGTGATCTTGTGTGCGGCTAAAAGTTAACATTATGCCCAAGGAATGTCTGACCAAGCTCAGCAGGGATGAAGCGATGTTAAGTCGTTGATGACCTACTTTAAGTTGTGTCCAGCATTTTGAGCGCGTTGGCTGTGGTTTCTCCTACTCCTGTCGTACCGAATGAACCTAAAATAAGGATCCAAAAGCTGCTGTATCCCAACAAGGATAAACGTTCTGAATGACCTGACCAACATTCCCCTATATTTAACATGTTCTTGGCTGCTCGGCTTGTATGGAGGGCTTTAGCACACTCAACTGGTCTTAGCTCTAATCAGCAACAACACCAAAAGGGGAGGAGGTGGCGGGAAGGTGACAACAAAGGCATCTCCACATCTTCTTTGCAAAACAATGTTTGATGAGAATAAAGTTGATTGCTTGGAAAATCCCTTCTGCTCAATACAACAAAGAGTTAAATTACATATTCCATCAGACTTAAATTTTGGAGAATTTAGTTTGAATTAAAGCCTTTTGCAATGCTCCTACTAACATAGTATATAGCAGATTACAGCCATTTTGAAAATGTGGTAGGTTTTAGGACTAACATGTGGATTCATCAAACCGATCCGACCCTTGACCCATGTGAACTGAACTCACAACTTTATGTAACCTGGTGACTGGTGGAAATATCTGAATGTTAATGTAACAGTGAAACTTCTGAATGTTAATGTAACAGTGAAACTTTCTGCATGCTTTATTTGATGTTAGATAGAATCAAATGAGAAACGCAATGATATAGACAAAATGGACAAGGGATACTTGACCTCTCGTGACAAATATCAAGGTCTACTTTGGACGTACTTCTGACGGAGCTTATTCAGGTGTGCAGTGTCAAGACGTAAGTGGCAACCGGTGATGTGAGCGCGCTGGCCGTGATCGTATAGTGGTTAGTACTTCGCGTTGTGGCCGCGACAACCCAGGTTCGAATCCTGGTCACGGCATGTTGCTGTGTGTCTCGCACTGCCCAGTTCACATTTTTTGAAGATTATTTGACTCAAACCATGATGTTTTATATGTATAATAAGAGTTGTCTGTGTAAAAAAGAACTATTTACAGATATGAGCACTCTATGATTGCTTTGCTAATAATATATTCAAAAATGTCCGTAGTAAGCAGTGATAATTCCATTTTTTAAATATTTTTGTGTGAGGAGCTTTCTTTTCTTTTCTTCAAAATTAGATGATTTGTATTTCTGATAAGACACTATCTTGGGCGCTACATGTCATTATAACCGCATGTCATTATAGCCGCATGCCATTATGGCCGCATGTCATTATAGATTAATTTAAATTTCTTTCTTTTCACAAGACATTGCGATACTTACATCCTTTATATTAACTTCACTTTTGTTCATGGCTGGCTTCAAAACCATCGGAAGGCTAATTGACCCACTTCCCGTCAATCTATCGTGCTGAATCTTGGCACATAGACTCGTTGCCGATGACAACTCATTTTATCAAATTTTCATCCCCACCCCAATCCCGAAAAATCCCATTTTCTGTTGTTGAATTGGAATGATGAAGGAAATGGGATGATGGAGGAAATAGGATGATGAAGGAAATAGGATTTCATAAAATGAAATTCCCGATAACTGCGCGAAATAAGATTCTTTTTAAAAATAATATCGCAGGTGCGTTTGGTGCGTACAATTTTCTTTTGTTTTTATGAAATAGTTGGTGAAATAAATCTGCGGTGTAAACGTGGGTTGGGCGTTACATTATTAATATAGTTCAAGGGTGAGCCTTGGGGGGGGGGGGGGGCGCACTAATTGGGATTCTCATAATGTGCGTTACTTGAATTGATGCTTGTCAAATTTGCAACCCCCATTGTTGGATATTATATTCTATAAATGGTTGGATATTATATTGTATAAATTTTTGGATATTATATTGTATAAATTGTTGGATATTATATTATATAAATTGTTGGATATTATATTCTATAAATGATTTATATGAAAAAACATTTTTTTTAAAGGCTTGGTAAATTAAAAAATAAACATTTTTACCAGATACCATAAAATTCCTTTCCATTTAATTTCCATTTAATTTATCTGTTGGTTCCTCGATCAAGGGGAGACATTTCCTGAATGCACACCACTCGTTGCGCATCTATCATGTTTCCGTTGCTATATATATCCTCATCTTCTACGCCAGTTTAGCTTTCAAAGACCCATAATGAGAACTGAAATAAAAATGGAAGTTTGTAATGCGTTATATTGTTGTTTTAAGGTTGCCAAGTCAAACTTTTCATTGAATTATTTAGAATTTTTTACAATTAATATCATGACAGATATGTAAATGTTGTTGTTTTCATGTGCATACTCCAGACTTGATTGATGGCATTACACCCAGTGGCTGCCTGTGTAGTACACTGTGGTACGGCAGACCCACCCCCAGCCCCAAATAATTTAAGTCAAGAGCCGCCACTGACTGCATCACTCTAAAACAAAAAAAAAATATTTATTTTTATCTCAAACCGAATTCTGTCTTGCTTTATCTTTAGCTTGTAGTATTTCTAGATATTATATTTATTGTGAAGTTTGTTTTATAGCGTAGTACCCCAACCTAGGGCTGGGCTCACCACGCTGTACATACAATTTAACAAACATCATCATGAACTTAAAAATTAACAGCCATTAATTAAATAAAACAAAACAAATGTGTATTCGCCCAACCATTCCATAACAATTTACACGTGAAGCCATGGACGGCACCCAGCAGTATCGTCACGGGGGAATCAGTCAGGATAGTAGAGTTTAAAGAGATGTGTTTTGACTGCAGACTACTTTGTGCCTAGGCCAACTCTCACGTCCATTATTTCTAGATTGGCCTAGGCCCACACACACACTCAGAGTCAAAACTGTAAGACGTTAGTCTACTGTCGCTGTGCAATTCCCCCATCTCCCCCCACAATTTTTTTTTTTGCAAATCAACATTTGAGGAGATATGCTGCCCCACTAACGATAAAGCACCTAACATATCATTCAACAAATCTTCCAACATATCGTCCAACATATCTCCCAACATATTGTACAAGATAATGTCCAACATATAATCCAATCCACCATACAAAAATCCTCTGTTTGCTGGTCGTGACTTCATAAGCAAATATCCTGAAGAAACTGATGGTACACACAACGTTAACTGGACTGTTAAAATCCCTAGAATCCAACAGCCATGTTAAACCTTAGGACAAATTGTTTCAAAGTAAAGTTTTCTTATGTGAGCGCGCTGGCCGTGATCGTATAGTGGTTAGTACTTCGCGTTGTGGCCGCGACAACCCAGGTTCGAATCCTGGTCACGGCATGTTGCTGTGTGTCTCGCACTGCCCAGCTCACTATTTTTTTTTTAACAAATACGTTTAAAGTTAGAATTAAATATTTGGATATGGTAACATTCTGTTTTATAGACATACGGAATCTTATTAATATGGATCTCAGGTGTCTAAGAAACATTGATACCCAGAAAGTGGCTAAAACTAAATGCGTACGACATTAAACCAAAATAGCCAAAAATCGTATTTCGCAGGACGAATAAAATAATTTTGAGAGCCAAATTTCTTTTCAAGAACCTGTCAAGAACTATGTGTTTTGGAGTCAAAACCGCTTTGTGCCCATGCCGCACTAAGATTGTTACACAGTCACATGTGAGTCGCGATTAGCCGACCACTGGGTTAGACCATTCAATGTCCATGTGTTAGACCATTCAATGTCCATGTGTTAGACCATTCAATGTCCATGTGTTAGACCATTCAATGTCCATGTGTTAGACCATTCAATGTCCATGTGTTAGACCATTCAATGTTCATGTGTTAGACCATTCAATGTCCATGTGTTAGACCATTCAATGTTCCATGTGTTAGACCATTCAGTGTTCCATGTGTTAGACCATTCAGTGTTCCATGTGTTAGACCATTCAATGTCCATGTGTTAGACCATTCAGTGTTCCATGTGTTAGACCATTCAATGTTCCATGTGTTAGGCCATTCAGTGTTCCATGTGTTAGACCATTCAGTGTTCCATGTGTTAGACAATTCAGTGTTCCGTGTGTTAGACCATTCAGTGTTCCATGTGTTAGACCATTCAGTGTTCCATGTGTTAGACCATTCAGTGTTCCATGTGTTAGACCATTCAGTGTTCCATGTGTTAGACCATTCAGTGTTCCATGTGTTAGACCATTCAGTGTTCCATGTGTTAGACCATTCAGTGTTCCATGTGTTAGACCATTCAGTGTTCCATGTGTTAGACCATTCAGTGTTCCATGTGTTAGACCATTCAGTGTTCCATGTGTTAGACCATTCAGTGTTCCGTGTGTTAGACCATTCAGTGTTCCATGTGTTAGACCATTCAGTGTTCCATGTGTTAGACCATTCAGTGTTCCGTGTGTTAGACCATTCAGTGTTCCGTGTGTTAGACCATTCAGTGTTCCGTGTGTTAGACCATTCAGTGTTCCATGTGTTAGACCATTCAGTGTTCCGTGTGTTAGACCATTCAGTGTTCCATGTGTTAGACCATTCAGTGTTCCGTGTGTTAGACCATTCAGTGTTCCATGTGTTAGACCATTCAGTGTTCCGTGTGTTAGACCATTCAGTGTTCCATGTGTTAGACCATTCAGTGTTCCATGTGTTAGACCATTCAGTGTTCCGTGCGTGTTGCACTTTGTGTTTATTCTACGTTCTTTATTGTAATAGCATTATTCTATATTATTTGAAAATGATACCAGCTACACAGCCGCTATAATACCAGCTACACAGCCGTCATAATACCAGCTACACAGTCATCATAATACCAGTTACTCAGCCGTCATAATAGCAGCTACACAGCCGCCATAATACCAGCTACACATCCGCCATAATACAGCTACACAACCGCCATAATACCAGCTACACAGCCGCCATAATACCAGCTACACAGCCGCAATAATACCAGCTACACAGCCGCCATAATACCAGCTGCACAGCAGTCAGAATAGCAGCCAAACAGCTGCCATATACAAAACTACAAAGCCACCATAATACATGCTACACAGCCACCATAATTCTGTATCATTTATGAAGTTAATCCAGCAATGAGAGTAGCATACACAAACTAGATCAGGGGCGGCCAACCTTTTCAGCAGACGGGCCAAATTTTAGAAATAATATTTCCTGACGGGCCAGGTACCTATTTTTTTTTTTTTAAATTTAATTAAATACGCAGGCATGCTACAACTTCGATCTCATCGTCGCTTCCCAGTAGGTGAGATCATGCTAAATTCCTAACACCTCAAGTCTGAATGTCACCCGTCAAATGTCCAATATATCTCATTAGGAAATGGCGTCAGCGGGCCGTCGAGCTTGCGCTCCTAATGCCCTCCCTGGCGTCCACCCACACCCGCCAGCCGCCGGGTGTCCCCGGCGCCGTGGCCGTGCGGGAAGACGTCAGAGACCTCCCCGGGCGTTGGACGCCCCCACCAGCAACTGCTCGATCGAGTTCGCTGATGGAGGCCCCCCCCCCGCCCGGAGACATCTGGTCGACCGAAGACGCTGTGTTTCAAGCGTCCGCAGTCCACTCTCCTAGGGACCGGGACGGTAAATTAACGTCCTAATTTCTCCCCCCACCCGTCCCGGGGAAGCATCGGACGCCCTCTAAGAGGGATTCTACAGTGGGTTTCCACCTCGCAACTAGCTCGCGAAGTAGCTGGGACGAAACAATTGCCTAGGAGCAGTTTTCTCAGGACTGCATATTTAGAACCACCGGCCATAGGCTTCCACCACAGCCTATCGCCTCATATCCCTTAACGGCAACTTGTAATCATGATCCCAAATGTCCAATGGTGCATTCAATATAACCTTAAATATACATTTTCATAACCGAATCGTACATGGCACGCAAACAAAACTTGAGAACAAGCTGATGACGTGTATGTAACATGTTGATGACTTGTGTGTAACATTCTGATGACGTGTGTGTAACATGCTGATTACTTGTGTGTAACATGCTGATGACTTGTGTGTAACATGCTGATGACGTGTATGTAACATGCTGATGACTTGTGTGTAACATGCTGATGACTTGTGTGTATCATGCTGATGACTTGTGTGCAACATACTGATGACGTGTGTGTAACATTTTGATGTCGTGTATGTCTACTTCTTCTTTGATCTTTTGAGGTCCTACGATCAACGTAATGTTTCAGTGGGGTTCGCGATATACCTGTGCGCGGTTTTAGGGTATACTTGACTGGTTGCAAAGGTAACTCAGCAATGGCGTTACGAACCGTGGGTTGGAAGACAGGAGGCAATAGACGCAAATGTGTCAAGTGTAGTCGCCACAACTGTTGCTTTTGGATGCTTCTTTCAATCCCTGATTGTCTTTAGCAGAACTGACCAGCTCCTGTGATTGCTTGTTGCTGGAATGAGCCGGAACTGCCTGTCATGGCCTCGTCGCTGTCTATGGGGGAGAGGGACGAGTTTCTGTTTAATGCCAGAGCATTGGACTAGCCCATTATTTATCTTTACATCATGGAGAGCCTGGATAGTCGTCGTCGTTCTTCCAATCGTGACCAGCCCAGTTTTTCCAGCATGCTGCCAACACTAGAGGTGTTCCTGTAGCAAAGTGATAACGTTATGCAACAATTCTTTGTTCTGCCTACCATTATTGTACCACGTGATGCCTTTGGGCAGCTATTAAAATTTAAATTATTATGTTGTCTGAACTATTGGAACCTTGACCTTATTTGACAGCACCACCTTACAGCTATAATTAGATCCTGTGTCGGAGAAAATGGTATCTATGAATTATTGATCTTGGTGATTAGTGATACAATTTTTCATCAGACTCGGTCTCTAACACACAATGGAACACACAATGGAACACACAATGGAACACTCAATGGAACACACAATGGAACACACAATGGAACACACAATGGAACACACAATGGAACACACAATGGAACACACAATGGAACACACAATGGAACACTCAATGGAACACACAATGGAACACACAATGGAACACACTATTTAATATGGAACACACTATTTAATATGGAACACTCTATTTAATATGGAACACTCTATTTAATATGGAACACCCTCTTTAATATGGAACACCCTCTTTAATATGGAACACTCTATTTAATATGGGACACCCTCTTTAATATGGAACACCCTCTTTAATATGGAACACCCTCTTTAATATGGGACACCCTCTTTAATATGGAACACCCTCTTTAATATGGAACACCCTCTTTAATATGGGACACTATCTTTAATATGGAACACCCTCTTTAATATGGAACACCCTCTTTAATATGGGACACCCTCTTTAATATGGAACACCCTCTTTAATATGGAACACCCTCTTTAATATGGGACACCCTCTTTAATATGGGACACCCTCTTTAATATGGAACACCATCTTTAATATGGAACACCCTCTTTAATATGGAACACCCTCTTTAATATGGGACACCCTCTTTAATATGGAACACCCTCTTTAATATGGAACACCCTCTTTAATATGGGACACCCTCTTTAATATGGAACACTATCTTTAATATGGGACATTCTATTTCATCCTCTATGTTTGCCACTCTATCGTGTCAACGTCATATCTACTGAGTTCCCTTACAGTGCCACACTATCGTGTCAACATCATATCTACGGAGTTTAAAATCCAATTATAAATGTAACTAATCTACATGAACAAACATGCTGATCGAGTTCATTTTAAATGGAAAAAAAAACTGAATGAAAGAACCGGAAAAAGTCCGGAACAAAAGAAACCTGTTAAATTATTGAAGCAAACCGAATAACGTCGCCTTGATTAATCCGCCTAGAGGAGCTTCTGTATTGATCACCGCTGCTAACGTCTGCAGCGGCTATTTGTCTGTCAGCCCATTTCTTGTGCATTAGTTTTGTCTGTCAGTTGGTTTCTGCCTGTCATAAAAGTGTTGTCGGGGTGGTTGTCAGGTTGGTTGGTGAGGGTTGCCATTAATAACATGATTTATGACAAACTATTAAGTCGTCTTTTGATCTATAGATATTTGGATATATGGGTATATGAACCTATAGATATATGAACCTATACATATATGGAGCTATAGATATATGGACCTATAGATATAAGGACCTATAGATATATGGACCTATAGATATATGGACCTATAGATATATGGAGCTATAGATATATGGAGCTATAGATATGTGGAGCTATAGATATGTGGAGCTATAGATTTATGGATATGTGGTTTTAAACTTTGAAAAAGGTTTGAATTTATTTCTTTATGTAAAGCTTTAAAAAAAATATTTGTTTACAGCTGGCTGATCATATTTTAAATAAAGCTTTTTTGGATATACGTGAACAAAAGAGCAGACTACAAGTAGAAATAATAGATTATACGAGAGCAAGTGACTTATGGCAGTGCCATTAAGAACAACATTTGTATAGAAACACTCTTTCAGTGGTAGAGTTTGTAGGTCTTCACATAGATGTGGTCATAGATGAATGTCTAGATGTGGTCATAGATGAATGTCTAGATGTGGTCATAGATGAATGTCTAGATGTGGTCATAGATGAATGTCTAGATGTGGTCATAGATGAATGTCTGAAGATGTGGTCATAGATGAATGTCTAGATGTGGTCATAGATGAATGTCTGAAGATGAGGTCATAGATGAATGTCTAGATGTGGTCATAGATGAATGTCTAGATGTGGTCATAGATGAATGTCTGAAGATGTGGTCATAGATGAATGTCTAGATGTGGTCATAGATGAATGTCTGAAGATGTGGTCATAGATGAATGTCTGAAGATGTGGTCATAGATGAATGTCTGAAGATGTGGTCATAGATGAATGTCTGTTCACAAAGACTCCTAACTGATTTATTTCTTCGCAGTTGTGTATGTGTCTAGGAATAGGTTCTCCCAGTGTCTGCCTTGTATCTTTCATCTCATGCAGGTTCTCCCGGTGTCTGCCTTGTATCTTTCATCTCATGCAGGTACTCCCAATGTCTGACTTATAGTTTTTATCTCATGCAAGTTCTTCAAATGTTGGAAGGGACCTCTCAAATAAGTTCTAAGATCACTTTTATGTTTAAGAATTATTACACAAATCTTTGTTTAAATCGATTGTTCCCAAACTTTTTTTTAATTCCGTGCAATTTTTGGCATCAATTCCTAGAGGGGAGACCCTAGGGCCTATCAAGTAAATGGTTTTTAGCGGAAGTGTGTTACGGGAAAATAGGACATAATAATAATGTGCAAACCTTTCATGAAACACTTTTAGCTCTAGACACCTGTAGTTGTAGACACCTGTAGTTGTAGACACGTGTAGTTGTAGACACGTGTAGTTGTAGACACCTGCAGTTGTAGACATCTGTATTTGTCGAAACCTGTAGTTGTAGACACCTGTAGTTGTAGACACCTTTAGTTGTAGACACGTGTCGTTGTAGACACCTGTAGTTGTAGACACCTGTAGTTGTAGACACCTGTAGTTGTAGACACCTGTAGTTGTAGACACCTGTAGTTGTAGACACCTGTAGTTGTAGAAACCTGTAGTTGTAGACATGTGTAGTTGTTTTTTTTTCTCCCAATTTTCTTATTTGATCTCCAATTGATGATAAGCGCAGTCGATAGTATTGGAAATGCAATTAAGAGTATTCTGTATTTTGCTAGAACAGCTGCTTGCATGAGAATCAAGCTTCACAGAGATAGAGAAAAAACTTTGGGAAGAAATTTGTTTGAAAACGTGTCGTTATTTTATTTCACCGTTCAATGTCTAAGTTATCTGAGCCTCTTATTCTATGGAGTTGGAGGTGGGTGGTTTTTGTAACCGTCAACACAATCATCAATCATTTCAAGTCTTCTCTTGAGCGGTCGGGAAATCAAGTTCAAACGAGAATTTCAAACGTTGAGATGCGCCTGAATATGTTTGGTATTTTTTTTTCCTAGGATCTTGATGCTTTTTTCTTTAAGGGTCTGTGAAAAGGGAGTGTACACTCATGCCAGATCTGATGGTAGGCTCTTCAATATCGCCCGCCTCCGTGCAGAGACAAAGTTAATAAAGAAAATACTAATTCGTGAACTGCTATTCGCTGATGATGCCGCCTTAACATCGCACACAGAAGAAGGTTTTCAACGGTTGCGCAATCACCTGTCTCACGCATGTAAAGAGTTTGGATTGTCGATTTGTCTACAGAAAATAAATGTAATGATGCAAGAATCACGGTCCCTTCCAAACATAATATCTATTGAGAGCTATAATCTGTCGGTATTTGAAAATTTCACATATCTTGGATCCAATATCTCTAGCTTACTGTCCCTTGACGAAGACGTGCACATCAGGATTACAAAAGCGACAGCAACTATGGCTAAACAGAATAAGCAGATTGAAGGATCTTAAACTGAAAGCACAAACTAAACGTCTATCAGTCACGTGTGCTTAGTACACTCCTACAGTCCAATCATGAGTGGAGTAAACTCCTACAGTCCAATCGTGAGTGGAAAGTCAACCGTTTCCACCAAAGATGCCTGCGTTGCGTTTTGTGCATTCGATGGCAGGATAAAGTGCCTAACACTGAGGTCTGGGAACGTGAAAAATGTGTAGCATATTCTCCGCTCTTAGCAAGAAGCACCTTCGCTGGTTAGGTCATGTAAGGAGAATGGAGGAAGACAGTATTCTAAAGGATTTGCCGTTTGGAGAGTTGGAAATAGGGGCAAGACTTATTGGATGGCCACGCCTGAGATTTATGGACACAAGCAAGAGGAACATGGAACCAACATAGAATTCAACGAATGGGAGATCGTCGATGAGCACAGTTACAGCTGGCAAACAGCAGTGTATGAAGGAGTCAAACAGCAGTGTATGAAGGAGTCAAACAGCAGTGTATGAAGGAGTCAAACAGCAGTGTATGAAGGAGTCAAACAGCAGTGTATGAAGGAGTCAAACAGCAGTGTATGAAGGACTCAAAGAGGCAGAGGATGAACGAAACAAAACCCTTGCAAAAAAAAGCATTCCGGAAGTCCAAATTTAACCAGAGGTCAAGGTTCTCCTGCAAGAAATGCAGCCGATCCTGTCATTACAGGATCGGTCTCATAAGCAGTTTGACACAAACATCAAAAAATCGAATTCTGTGACCGGTTTGTTTATAGTTGTGTTCATTGTTTTCATTGGGTGAAAAGATCGGCAAGTCTCTTAGCCAGGACCAATTCGGCAAGACTCTTAGCCAGGACCAATTCGGCAAGTCTGTTAGCCAGGACCAATTCGGCAAGTCTCTTAGCTAGGACCAATTCGGCAAGTCCCTTCGCCAGGACCAATTCGGAAAGTCTCTTAGCCAGGACCAATTCGGCAAGTCCCTTCGCCAGGACCAATTCGGAAAGTCTCTTAGCCGGACCAATTCGGAAAGTCTCTTAGCCAGGATGAAGTCGGCAAGTCTCTTAGCCAGGACCTATTTGGCAAGTCTCTTAGCCAGGACCAATTTGGCAAGTCTCTTAGCCAGGGCCAAGTCGGTGCCTCATTAAGTGCTAAGAAAATAGCCAGACAAACGGGGACGGTAGGGGGGCTATCGATCCTATTGGATGACCGAGAGAACTTCTGAATGGTTCACTCTCTGTCTCAACTCTCTGACACTGTCCAAACTGGACATAATCATGTTCTACATCGCCAACTCGTTTCCATTGAGAGTCCGTACTACAAAATAAGGGATGGGAGGACATGACAGCGTTGTCAGTGTTATGTTGGGGAGAAATGAGAAGCTGTGGCTATTTATAGAAGTCACGTGCGTTATATTTCTGGTTAAAGAGTGTGCTACGAAATGCTATTTACATGAGACGTTAAAAAACTTTTTTTAGTATTGGGGTGACTAGTAATGACACCAAGATCAAATATTTGATATGGTTCTTTATTTAACCATAAACTCCACAGCGTGCATTCTTCCTACCGCTATCACTGCATTCCAGCTTCCCACTACTATCTCTGTGCAACTCGCTAACAACCAAAACCATAACAGCAAACACAGTCATCTCTCATACCCAAAATACGCCACAAATACAAAGCACATAGCAAACATCTGCACAATTAATCTCCACACAAAAACATCGAACACATCGTTAACATTATAAATGAATTTGATTGACGTCATTTAAGCCACGTTGTTGAGTATGACGTCCATACGTCATCCAGAAACATGCATCACCATATTTGTAAATACAAACCCCAATAATATTTTGTAGATGACATTTCGTAGAATTTAATATATATTGATTTTAAGAATCGATTTTGTGTCCATCTGTCCTCATTCATTTTGTTGAACGGATTTTACGGATTTACTTTTACGTCTAAAACTTTTTGTTTTAATGTGTGCAAAAAATTAACAGGTTAATTTCCTATTATACCAATCGGGAAAATAAAGATAAAGTAATTTAGTGTGGCTTATCCTTATATTGTAGTATGTGACTTATCTTGTTTTGTAGTTTGCGACTTTTTCTTTTAGAGAAAATGGCTAGAGAAGGTTTATCAAAGTTGAGAATATTTCCATCTCTCTTAAAAGGTTTATCAGATTCAAATTTGGTCTCCATAATCAATTTTTCTCCGCTACATTTTATCGTCTGCTTCACTCTTCATTCTCTTAAAAGCTGTACTTGTATTTCCTTTTATTTACATAAATATTGATGGAATAGTCAGCGCAACTGGGTCAAGGGGGGTGGAACTTTTATGAATAATAGATTTTCCTAAATTGTTTTCACCCCACCTTGCGCACCAGACAGATTTACATGGAAACCTAGTCATCATTGGACAATGTTTGACACACCAGACAGGTTTACATGGAAACCTAGTCATCATTGGACAATGTTTGACACACCAGACACTTCTACAGGAAAACTCGGTCACGATGGGAGCCCAGTAGATAGCACGATGGGAGCCCATTAGATAGCACGATGGGAGCCCAGTAGATAGCACGATGGGAGCCCAGTAGATATCACAATGGGAGCCCAGTAGATAACACGATGGTAGCCAAGTAGATAGCACGATGGGAGCCCAGTAGATAGCACGATGGGAGCCCAGTAGATACGAATATGCAACCGATTCGTTACGCATCCTAACACGTATCCTATTACGTATTTTAATATCTTACTACGTCTTTCAACACTTATCTTCAGTGAAATGGTTAGGACACAAATCGCACCAAGTTGGTGTGATTTCATTTATAGAGTAACCATATTTTTTTTCCTGCATTTTTGTTGTTCATCTTCACAAAAGACCACAATATTTTTAGTTCCGTTTTTGTCGCTTCCAACATTTTACATGACAGTGTTGACAACTTTAAACTTTTTCATTATGTTTGATAATTTATGAAATTCCTATGTTCGCAAACATTTGGCTAGTATTTTTGAAGGGATTTTTTTAACACTTTCCTGATGAAGGCAATTTTTGTTTGTTTGTTTGTTGTTGTTTTTTTCGTCTTTTGGAAAAGCATTGCGTGTCTATTTATAAGATATCTGTGCGTCTGA
Source organism: Omphiscola glabra (assembly GCA_964017045.1). Taxonomy (NCBI): domain Eukaryota; kingdom Metazoa; phylum Mollusca; class Gastropoda; family Lymnaeidae; genus Omphiscola; species Omphiscola glabra. The sequence continues at coordinate 31,184,131 of OZ024808.1, read as the reverse complement.
TTGTGTGCGGCTTGATATCTGGCTTGCGTGACATGGCAGGAATCTAGTGCCAGAAGTGGGATTGAACCAGCCGCGCGTAATTATCTTGTTGACAATTCTTTGATTACTCTGTGAGGCTCCCTGCCAAGGGGTGGGTTGGGGGGGGGGGGCTAAAAAGATGTCAAATGTCGTGCCATTTAGGATTTGTGTTGTAATGTCACGTGACATATGATAAAAGATTGGACGATGGTGGACGAAATACCAGTTGTACCCAGTTGTACACAGTGAGATGAACAAAGAAGGGAAAATAAACATGCGACCTAAAAACACACTTAAAGTGGTTTTAGTTATTGAAAATAAATACATTTTATAGGCTTCTGAAATCTTCTTCTATGTGTTAAAGGCCCACGATCAATTTATTGATCATTCTGGATCCCATGCATGTAGATGGGATGCGCAAAGTTTCCGTGCCTAGTATTGAAGAGGATATTTCACTGGCTGCAAGGGCTACTCAGCGACGGTATCATGAACTTGGGTTTGGAAGGCCTGAGGCAACAGACACAAATGTGTCAAAAGTTGTCTCCTCAACTGTTCCTTTTGGAAGCATATTTGCAGACACAAATTTTGAAAAGAATAAGTATCAACCATTTAGAAGACAGGTAAATATTGTAAGGCCAAAAGAACAAAGTTGAGTAACAAAAAACATTCTGATATTTGCGTAAACGACCAATTAGGAGAACTGAGAATATCCGAGGAGACATGAGGAGAACTGATAAGAACTGAGAAAATGGCTCGGGACATAGAAATGTGATCCACATCGACTCAATTGGAATTTAGAGGGCTGGTGGGGTGGGAAGAGGGTAGTTGGGAAAGGTGTCCTGGGAAAGGGTGTTCATGGGAAAGGGTGTTTATGGGATGGACCATGGATAGAAGGGGTGTGTATGGGAAGGGGTTGGAAAGGCTATGGATGGGAAGTGTGTTGTTGGGAAGTGTGTTGTTGGGAAGTGTGTTGTTGGGAAGTGTGTTTTGGGAAGTGTGTTGTTGGGAAGTGTGTTGTTGGGAAGTGTGTTGTTGGGAAGTGTGTTGTTGGGAAGCGTGTTTTTGGGAAGAGTGCTGTTGTGAAGTGTGTTGTTGGGAAGTGTGTTGTTGGTAAGTGTGTTGCAGGGCGGCGGGGGTGGGGTTTGGGAAGTGTGTTGTTGGGAAGTGTGTTGTTGGGAGGGGGGTGTGGTTGTGGAGGTGTGTGGTTGAGAAAGGGTAAGCATTATAATGGATGTATTTGGGAAGGGAGTTGCCGGAAAGGGTTGTTAGTGAAGGGATGTGGTTGGGGGGGGGCGTGGTTAAGAAGGGGTGTGGCTGGACGGGGTTTATTTAAGAAAGGGTGTTGCTAAGAAAGGCGTGGTTGAGAAGGGATGTGGTTGAAATGAGTGTGGTAGGGTAAGGGTGCTGAGTGTGGTAGGGTAGGGGTGCTGAGTGTGGTAGGGTAAGGGTGCTGAGTGTGGTAGGGTAGGGGTGCTGAGTGTGGTAGGGTAGGGGTGCTGAGTGTGGTAGGGTAAGGGTGCTGTTGGGAGGATCTGTGCTGGGTAGGGCTCGTCTTTTTAGGAAGCGGTATTGTTGAGACGGGGTGTGGGTCGGAAGGGGTGTAGCTGGGAAAGGGGACAGACTGGAAGAGAGTGTGGTTCTGAAGAGGGTTGTTCTGGAGTGTGTGGCTCTGGAGAGTGTGGTTAGGGAGTGTGTGGTTCTGGAGAGTGTGGTTCTGGAGTGTGCGGTTCTGGAGAGTGTGGTTAGGGAGTGTGTGGTTCTGGAGAGTGTGGTTCAGGAGTGTGCGGTTCTGGAGAGTGTGGTTAGGGAGTGTGTGGTTCTGGAGAGTGTGGTTCTGGAGTGTGCGGTTCTGGAGAGTGTGGTTAGGGAGTGTGTGGTTCTGGAGAGTGTGGTTCTGGAGTGTGCGGTTCTGGAGAGTGTGGTTCTGGGAAGTGTGGTTCAGAAGAGTGTGGTTCTGGAGAGTGTAGTTCTGGAGAGTGTTGTTGGAAACTATGTAAACACCTTTTGGGCATGTTTTAAAATGTGTGTTTGTATAAAAATTATGTCTGCTTATATATTTCTGTGAAATGGTTAAAAAAAATATGTTGTTTTCTGTGCATTCTACAAAGGATGGCTCTCAATTTGTTTCATGGTTTCTGCTTGGTTGGGTTAGGAAGACGTGTCTGAGTAAAAGCTGTTCGGTAGTCAATTTGGTAGCAAATTTGGAAGAACTAAAAAATATATAATCTGTTTTTTTTAAAAAGTGACAGTTTTATCACTTTATAAGCGGGGCTCCAGTGCTCCAAAGTTCTCAATCCGACAATTTGAGAGTGATTGTGGAAAAACAAACCATAAAAGCTGTTCTTGGGACTAACGAAACAAATCTTTTTAAAGCCAACTTAACCGTCCAACAGTTGGTGGGCGTGGTCGTAACACGTCAACTTCACGCATGCTCAGTAAAGCTAAGAACCACTCACAACGTTCAGCTAAATATGGAACATGTTTGTTTTGGAGGTCTCTCTGTCAGGAACTATCACTTCTTGAATAGCGGCCCCCGCGGATAATGGCATTTAGTGGGGGACTCTGTCTGGGCAACGTAACAACATCTTAGGGCATTTTTACAGCAAGAAATAGAAATGGCGGACACATGTGAAAGGGAAGAGCACGATATCAGAATAAGGTAGAGAAGAGTAAAAGAAAATGCTAGAGAAAGAAGGAGAGAAAGATGGAAGGAGACGTGTTTAGAACGAGGTAGAGAAAGATGTAGAGAAAGAGGTAGAGAAATATAAATAGAAGGGAAATTAGAGCAGGAGACAAATATGCAAAAAAGAAAAAGTGATTTTAAAGAAAAGAAATGGGACATGGAAAGAAGAAAAGTTAAGAAGACATTGATAGACAACGGAAAAGAGAAAAGATAGGGAGATGGGGGAACATAATGAGGCAGAGAGAGAGAAAGAGAGAGAGAGAGAGACAGACAGACAGAAATAGAGATAGGGGAAAAAGATATGTGTTCCACCAAATAAGTTCCCCCACCCCACTAACCCCATCCAGGAATTTAATCCAGACCTCTGATCCTACTTAATGAAATTGAACTTCAAGTGATTTAGCACATCTTATGCGTTGGGGGTGGGGTGCGGGGGGTGGTGGAGATTTAAATAAATGAAGTCTAGTCGCTGAGAGACTCGATGATATGCCCATGCTATGGTGTTTGGTGGTGATGCTATGGTGTTTGGTGGTGATGCTATGGTGTTTGGTGTCCATGCAATGGTGTTTGGTGTAGATGTTGTGTGAATGGTGTGGTATCAATGTTTTGGTGTCAATTATGTGGTGTCGATGTTGTGGTGTCAATGATGTGGTGTCGAGGTTGTGGTGTCAATGGTGAGGTGTCAATGGTGTGGTGTCAATGTTGTGGTGTCAATTATATGGTGTCAATGATGTGATGTCAATGTTGGGGTGTCAATAATGCGGTGTTGATGTTGTGGTGTCAATGTTGTGGTGTAAATGATGTGGTGTTAATGATGTGGTGTCAATGTTGTGGTGTAAATGATGCGGTGTTGATGTTGTGGTGTCAATGTTGTGGTGTAAATGATGTGGTGTTAATGATGTGGTGTCAATGTTGTTATGTCAATGATGCGGTGTTGATGTTCTGGTGTCAGTGTCGTGGTGTAAATGATGTGGTGTTAATGATTTGGTGTCAATGTTGTGATGTCAATGATGCGGTGTCGATGTTGTGGTGTCAATGTTGTGGTGTCAATGTTGTGGTGTAAATGTTGTGGTGTCAATGATGTGGTGTCAATGATGTTCTGTCAATGGTATGGTGTCAATGATGTTATGTCAATGGTACGGTGTCAATGATGTTATGTCATGGTATGGTGTCAATGATGTTATATCAATGGTATGGTGTCAATGATGTTATGTCAATGGTATGGTGTCAATGATGTTATGTAAATGGTATGGTGTCAATGGTATGGTGTCAATGATGTTATGTCAATGGTATGGTGTCAATGATGTTATGTCAATGGTATGGTGTCAATGATGTTATGTCAATGGTATGGTGTCAATGATGTTATGTCAATGGTATGGTGTCAATGATGTTATGTCAATGGTATGGTGTCAATGATGTTATGTCAATGGTATGGTGTCAATGATGTTATGTCAATGGTATGGTGTCAATGATGTTATGTCAATGGTATAGTGTCAATGATGTTATGTCAATGGTATGGTGTCAATGATGTTATGTCAATGGTACGGTGTCAATGATGTTATGTCATGGTATGGTGTCAATGATGTTATATCAATGGTATGGTGTCAATGATGTTATGTCAATGGTATGGTGTCAATGATGTTATGTAAATGGTATGGTGTCAATGGTATGGTGTCAATGATGTTATGTCAATGATGTGGTGTCAATGATGTTATGTCAATGGTATGGTGTCAATGATGTGGTGTCAATGATGTGGTGTCAATGTTGTGGTGTCAATGTTGTGGTGTCAATGTTATGGTGTCAATGTTATGGTGTCAATGATGTGGTGTCAATGATGTGGTGTCAATGATGTGGTGTCAATGTTGTGGTGTCAATGTTGTGGTGTCAATGTTGTGGTGTCAATGTTATGGTGTCAATGATGTGGTGATTGATGCAGTAACTGCACCAGTCTGTAGCATTCAGTCGTTTATATGGACCTTATCGGGTCCATGTCGGACGAATAAGCTTGGGTATCTGGCCTGAAGGTGTGGGTTCAAACACGTTCATCATTAAACTGAATCCCACTTTTCTTCTAAATAAAACTAGGAAAGGGAAGCGATTCAACCCACTTTTCTACTCAATATGATAGATGTGACAGTGTCAATAAGAAATGTCTAATAATTTATTCAAAGACTATCTCTTACAACTGTGTGTGCTATAACAACTTTATTAAATAGTGTATCTGATAATGGCTTTATCTTTTCCCACTTAATGACGCCATTATTGAGCTGTTGACTGCGCCATCTGTTGTGCTGTTGATAGCGCCACCTGTTGGGCTGTTGATTGCGCCACCTATTGGGCTGTTGACTGTGCCACCTGTTCAGCTGTTGATAGCGCCACTTGTTGAGCTGTTGATAGCGCCACCTGTTGAGCTGTTGATAGCGCCATCTGTTGAGCTGTTGATAGCGCCATCTGTTGTGCTGTTGATAGAGCCATCTGTTGTGCTGTTGATAGAGCCACCTGTTCATCTGTTGATAGCGCCACCTGTTGAGCTGTTGATAGCGCCACATGTTGTGCTGTTGATAGCGCCACCTTTGGAACTTGGAACTTCCCTGCCAGTTGCCATTTAAGTTGATATCGAAACGGTATTCACTGCCACTGCAGAGCTACTCACATTGTTAGTGAAAATATTTTTCTTACGAATTATTTAAACAACCCTTAAAAACATAGTTTTTCGTAACAAATCATTTATAAAATCTAATATCGCACAATTGGGTTGGGGGGGGGGGGGAGAGGGGGCTCAAAATTTTACACAGCATGCATACAAGTAACGCACTTTATAAGAAATCCCAATTAGTGCTTCAACCCTCCCCTTCCCCCAGGGCTCAAAACCGCACATTTTTTTCATATCATTGAACTACATGTATTTTAATATTCTTATGTCACACCCACTTTTACACCACGGATTTATTTTGCCAACAGTTTTAGGAGAAACAAAAGAAAATATTACGCAACAAATGCACCTGCGATTTTATTTTTAAAGAATCTCATTTAGCGCCGTTATCGGGAATTTTATTTTATCTTCCCTTTGAAAAAGGGGAAAAACTGATTTTTGGGATTAGGGGATTGAGCTGTTGATAGGGGGTTGGGCTGTTGATAAGGGGTTGAGCTGTTGATAGGGGGTTGGGCTGTTGATAGGGGGTTGAGCTGTTGATAGGGGGTTGGGCTGTTGATAGGAGGTAGGGCTGTTGATAGGAGGTTGGGCTGTTGATAGGGGGTTTAGCTGTTGATAGGGGGTTGAGCTGTTGATGGGGGGTGGGGTTGAAAGAATGTGCTGTCACCAGGTACGAGTCTATGTGACACGTTTCACTTTAAACCAGACTTATTCAAAACAAGTTTTTTTTTTAATGAACACCTTTCTGTTAAGTGACCAAATATCTGTCGAATGACCAACTTTCTGTTAAGTGACCAAATATCTGTCGAATGACCAACTTTCTGTTAAGTGACCAAATATCTGTCGAATGACCAACTTTCTGTTAAATGACCAAATATCTGTCGAATGACCAACTTTCTGTTAAATGACCAAATATCTGTCGAATGACCAACTTTCTGTTAAATGACCAAATATCTGTCGAATGACCAACTTTCTGTTGAAGGACCAAATATCTGTCGAATGACCAACTTTCTGTTAAAGGACCAACTTTCTGTTCGTGTATTTCTAGAAGGTAAAATCATCGGACGCCTAACTGACCCACTTCCCATCAAACTATCGAGCTGAACCTTATCATATTGACTCAATGCCGCTGACGACGTATGTGGACACCGAGTTCACGACAGATAACTGCGCGAAATGAGATTCCTTTCAAAAAGAATCTCGCAAATGAGTTTTGTGCGTACTGTTTTCTTTTGTTTGTTTTTTTAAATAGTTGGTGTAATTAATCTTTGCTGTTAAAGCGGGAAGAGGGGGCGGTTTGAAGCCTGGGGGGGGGGGCCTTAATGGGATTCTGCACCGGAATATCTTAAAGAACTGAATTATAAACACGTATCCTTAAAGAACCTGTGGTCTTCAACACAGTCCTTACTGAGAGTTCCCAGTGTGGATGGACACAGAAAGAAGTCATACGGAGCGTGCTCTTTTGAAGCGATAGTGCCAAAATTATGGAACAGTGTGCCTCAATTTTGAAAAAAAATTGAAAACGATAAAAAAAATCATTTAAAAAACATTTAAAGACTTTTTTCTTTAAAAATATTTAAGAAAATCAGAGCGCAGTAAGCATGCTAAAGTAGAATGGATACAAGCGCTATATAAATATGCAATCAATCAATTCTTATAAAAAGCGTTACTTGCATGCATGTTTTGTCAAATTTTCAGCCCCCACCAAAACAAAAATTGCTCAAAATTTAAATTTTATGAAGGGTGTATACGGAAAAAACTGTATATAAGGGTTGTTTTAATCAAGATTATTTTTTAAATTTTAAATTGTTATTTAAATAATACAAATTTTTTAAAAAATACTTCACACACCTTTAAAATGGTTCATCTACGCATTTTAGCTCAAACTAGGACACTGTTTGTGTTATGTTTACACAAACCTAGAGAGTTCGAAATATAAACTAAGACATTGACACATTACTTCTTGCCCCTGTCTATATTTAAATGTCATCGATCCAGTATTTCCTGGATTAGTTAACCGGGATTCTCTGGGATGGATCAATGGATCAATGGGCCAAGGGAGGAAACTAGCTCAGTGTGTTACAGATTGTCATTCGTTGCCTCTGCCAATTCGGTTGGAGACTTATTTGTGTTGTTGGCAGAGTCCAGCGACTAAAGGAGAAAAACACAGCCGGCACCCAAACATGGAGATTTAATTTACTTTGATCAAACATTGTTTGTGTGGGAGACGGGCTTAAGAAGATTATTGTTATCGTTTGTCATTGGTTACTGCGTGTGTAAACTTACCGAAAATAGCAATGGGTGGGGGGAGGGGGGGGATTTTAATGAATTCGATTTCATGACTGAGAAGAGAATTAGATGAGATCTTGTGAATTAGATCATTATGAATTAGATGGGACATTGTGAATTAGATCATTGTGAATTAGATCATTGGGAATTAGATGGGACATTGTGAATTAGATGGAACATTGTGAGTTAGATGGGACCTTGTGAATGAGATGGGACATTTTGAATGAGATGGGACATTGTGAATTAGATAGGACATGGTGAATTAGATAGGACATGGTGAATTAGATAGTACATGGTGAATTAGGTGGGGCAATGAGAATTAGGTGGGGCAAAGAGAATTAGGTGGGACAAAGATAATTAGATGGGGCAAAGAGAATTAGGTGGGACAAAGAGAATTAGGTGGGGCATTGGTTTTTACCAAGATGTAACAACAGTTTTTAGAATGAACATTTACGTATAATATAATCCATTTAATGAACAGGGTTTACATCGGCATTCCAAAAATATCGCGATATAAAAAAAATATCCCGTCGTGGGAAAAATCTGGAAAATTTGGCAATGCATTTGCTTTGATGTTTTGATGTTTTGTTGTTTTGATGTTTTGTTGTTTTGATGTTGTGTTGTTTTGTTGTTTTGATGTTTTGATGTTTTGATGTTTTGTTGTTTTGATGTTTTGTTGTTTTGATGTTGTGTTGTTTTGTTTTTTTGATGTTTTGTTGTTTTGTTGGTTTGTTGTTTTGATGTTTTGTTGTTGTGTTGTTTTGATGATTTGATGTTTTGTTGTTTTGATGTTGTGTTGTTTTGATGTTTTGTTGTTTCGTTTCACGTCAAGTTTCTCAAAAATAACAGAAGTGTTTAATCAGTACTAAGTTGGGGGGTGGGTGGGAGCTGATTGTTTTGTTGTTTTAATTCCCAACAAAGTCACGACTACAAGATAGACGCTCCGCTGAATGTGTTCTATTTAATTTACCCCCCCCCCCCTCCTTTGCATCCTCACCCACTCCTCTGCTGCAAAGAGTGTTTCGAGACTCCCAGTGCATGATACCCTCTTTAAGTAACTCTTGCAATCAGTGAAATATCCTCATCAACACGAAGCACAGAAACATTGCAAATCCCATCTACATGCATAGGAGCCAGAATGATCAATACATTGATCGAGGCCCTTAATATGTAGAAGAAGAAGAGGACAGAATACTTATTGTTTTCTTTGTGTTATTGCTGGGGATGGGGTGAGGTTGGGGGAATCATTAAGAGAGATGGCAGATAAGTTAGGCAGAAATTAAGTCAAAGGCTACATGGATCTGAGAATAAAGGCATCTCTGAGACTGGGTTATGATAATAAAGGCAACTCTGAGACTGGGGTTTGAGAATAAAGTTATCTCTGAAACTCGGCTCTGAGAATAAAAGTATATCTCTCAAACTGTGATGGAATATAGGTATATCTGAAAGTTGGATCTGAGGATAAAATTATCCGTGAAATTTGGATCTGAGAATAAAAGTACATCTAAAACTGGGACAGATACCACTTTCAGAGATACCTTTATGCTTAGATACCAGAATCAAGTTATCGCTGAAATGACCAGTTAAAACGAAGCATGAGACGTCCCACGTCACATGTCACACGTCACATGTTTAACGTCACACGTCACATGTCACATGTCATATTGAGGATTTTTTACCAATTTTCTATTTAAATTTTTTACATTCTTTAAAATAGAATATTATTGTGTAAAGATGTAAGACATATATGGACATATGTTTTAAGCTACATATAAGTCATAAAAGCGTTAAAATTGTTAAGAGAGTCACGAAGGAGACGTATACAAATGTTAGACTGTTATTTATAATGCTCACAATCTGCTTCTATAGCTTATCATAATGGCCAATATAGTTCCTGTAAGTTCGTGCGGGCTGGATTAAACGTTTCAGCGGGCCGCATATGTCCCGCTAATCGTGGGTTGCACACCCGTGATCTATGTTGTATTATCATGGTCTACTACACTGCATTACGTCATAACATGCTTTTTTTTCATTTTCAACAAGCTGTAGGACCAGCACTACAACACTAAATAAACTATGTGTGAGAGAGCACTACAACACTAAGTATCTCTATAAATAAACTATGTGTGAGAGAGCAGTATTCATCCGCTCACATCGACGTGAGTAGTTCTAGTATTGGCGCCCACTCCGGCGGTGGTACTTTGGCTAATGCGAACTGTGTTGAAAGGTTTTAGTATGAAGGTTGGTTTCATCCGTTTACGTCTGACCAGAAAACAACTGATGGTCCCAGGCCTGGCGTCCTACTGCTTCTCAAACTGAGACATAGAGGAATTATTTTATTTAGTAGGTTAGAGAGAGGAGACATTGAAACTTTAGCATTATTTTAATATTTTAAAAAAAAAAAAAAATATATAGACGGGCAATGTTTTTTTATAAAAATATATTCATAGAAAAATTAATCATAAAGATTTTACAATAAATTGTCCGGCTTCATAGGTCCAAAAAGTTTCTTATAAAATGTGTCCGTTAAACAATATTTGTGTAAATCAGTTTGTCCGTTAAAATTGAGGATATTTTGTTCGTTAGCCAACTGCTCCAGCTTTAGGACCCAGCAACGGCAACTTGCTCCAGTGTGTATATCTCACATAGAAGTGTCCTCATGTGTCTCACATAGAAGTGTCCTCATGTGTCCACATAGAAGTGTCCTCATGTGTCTCACATAGAAGTGTCATCATGTGTCTCACATAGAAGTGTCGTCATGTGTCTCACATAGAAGTGTCCTCATGTGCCCCGCATAGAAGTGTCATCATGTGCCCCGCATAGAAGTGTTCTCATGTGTCCACATAGAAGTGTCCTCATGTGTCTCACATAGACGTGTCCTCATGTGTCTCACATAGACGTGTCCTCATGTGTCTCACATAGAAGTGTCATCATGTGTCTCACATAGAAGTGTCCTCACGTGTCTCACATAGAAGTGTCATCATGTGTCTCACATAGAAGTGTCCTCATATGTCTCACATACTAGTGTCATCATGTGTCTCATATACTAGTGTCATCATGTGTCTCACATAGAAGTGTCCTCATGTGTCTCACATAGAAGTGTCCTCATGTGTCTCACATAGAAGTGTCCTCATGTGTCTCACATAGAAGTGTCCTCATGTGTCTCACATAGAAGTGTCCTCATGTGTCTCACATAGAAGTGTCCTCATGTGTCTCACATAGAAGTGTCCTCATGTGTCTCACATAGAAGTGTCCTCATGTGCCTCACATAGAAGTGTCCTCATGTGTCTCTCATAGCAGCTTCAATTGGATTAACGTATTCCTAACAAGCTATTTCTCAGGTGGATTGAGAAACTATGAACCAGGAAGTAACCGCACAAAGTAAGCCACGCCCCTGCGCGTTTACCCGGACTGAACATAATGTTGTCTACACACACTCACACACAGACACACACACTTACACACACACTCACACACACACAGACACACACATTAAGTTAACATATTAACCGTTAACTGTTTGTTTACATCAACAGTTGTGTACTGTAAGGTCGTTGTTTGTGTATCAACAGTATCAACAGTATCAACATATCTGTACCGTTATCTGATTGTTCGTATCAACAGTATCAACATATATGTACCGTTATCTGATTGTTTGTATCAACAGTATCAACATATCTGTACCGTTATCTGATTGTTTGTATCAACAGTATCAACATATCTGTACCGTTATCTGATTGTTTGTATCAACAGTATCAACATATCTGTACCGTTATCTGATTGTTTGTATCAACAGTATCAACATATCTGTACCGTTATCTGATTGTTTGTATCAACAGTATCAACATATCTGTACCGTTATCTGATTGTTTGTATCAACAGTATCAACATATCTGTACCGTTATCTGATTGTTTGTATCAACAGTATCAACATATCTGTACCGTTATCTGATTGTTTGTATCAACAGTATCAACATATCTGTACCGTTATCTGATTGTTCATATCAACAGTATCAACATATCTGTACCGTTATCTGATTGTTTGTATCAACAGTATCAACATATCTGTACCGTTATCTGATTGTTTATATCAACAGTATCAACATATCTGTACCGTTATCTGATTGTTTGTATCAACAGTATCAACATATCTGTACCGTTATCTGATTGTTTGTATCAACAGTATCAACATATCTGTACCGTTATCTGATTGTTTGTATCAACAGTATCAACATATCTGTACCGTTATCTGATTGTTTGTATCAACAGTATCAACATATCTGTACCGTTATCTGATTGTTTGTATCAACAGTATCAACATATCTGTACCGTTATCTGATTGTTCGTATCAACAGTATCAACATATCTGTACCGTTATCTGATTGTTTGTATCAACATATTCGTACCGTTATGCGGTCGGATGAGAAAAATATTTTTCAAAATTAATAAAAATAAAACAAAATTAGGTGTCATCTACATTCAATTCGAATCCTTTGGCTACATAGAGTGCTACATAGAGTGCTACACAGAGTGCTACATAGAGTGCTACATAGAGTGCTACATAGAGTGCTACATAGAGTGCTACATAGAGTGTTACATAGAGTGCTACACAGAGTGCTACATCGAGTGCTACATAGAGTGCTACATAGAGTACTACATAGAGTGCTACACAGAGTGCTACACGGAGTGCTACACAGAGTGCTACATAGAGTGCTACATAGAGTGCTACATAGAATGTTACATAGCGTGCTACATAGAGTGTTCATCTACACTTCTGTACAGTCTTCCTTTGCTACATAGAATGCTACATAGAATGCTACATCAGCACTCAAGTATATCGGGCGGCTGTTCTCTCTACGCTGCTCTGTGCCGGTGAAACGTGGACGGTATACCAACGCCGTGCAAGAATGCTGAACCACTTTCATACAACAAGACTCAGAAAAATCCTCAACATCAAATGGCAGGACAGAGTCCCAGACTCTGAGGTGCTCACGCAGGCAGGTCTCCCCAGCATCTTTACCATCTTAATGAAGTTCCAGCGTCGCTGGGCGGGACTTGTTGTGTGAGTCTGCCCAAAAGAATTGTCTATGGTAAGCTCGAACAAGTAAAGTGATCTGCTGGCGGGCAGAAGAAACGTTTTATAGACAACCTAAAAGCCTCAATGAAAGCGTTCGACATAAACCCAGACATGTGGGAGGAAAAAACAAAGGATCGAACATCATGGCGTTCCACTTTACACAGGAGTACTATGCAACATCTCGACTTTAATAGAAAGTCTTTTTTAACCTTTTTACCCCCTGAATCCAATGTTGGTAGTAGATGCATTCAATGTTGATAGTTTGATGCATTCAATGTTGATAGTTTGATGCATTTCGTGTTGATAGTTTGATGCATTCAAAGTTTGATTGTTTGATGCATTCAATGTTGATAGTTTGATACATTCAATGTTGATAGTTTGATGCATTCAATGTTGATAGTTTGATGCATTCAATGTTGATAGTTTGATGCATTCAATTTGATAGTTGATTATTTTCCACAACACAACTTGCGGCTCTGGTGAAATAGCTGATGGTAGATGTTGAATAATGCAGTGCTTTAACAGTTGATAGCATGGATTAGCAGCAGCACTTCAACAGCATGGATTATCAGCAGCACTTCAACAGCATGGATTAGCAGCAGCGCTTCAACAGCATGGATTAGCAGCAGCGCTTCAACAGTTGATAGCATGGTTTGGGAGCAAGCTTTGTTTGGCTGAGCTCCACTCCAAGCTCAAAGAAAATTTTTAACAAAATTGTATCGAATCTTATGTTTGCACCGATAAATCTACAGATAATCGGTGTTTGGTGTAATCGATACTTTTGCCAATTTATTGGTAAACTATCCTTTATGACTAAACGAGTCACGACATTCTTTTTTTATCACGTGTTTAAATTATTGACAGATATTTTGCAGATAAATCGCTGCAATGATTTAAAATAGAATGTGTTCTAAGGATAAGGATTATTGTTGTTATCTTATGAAAGGGGGGCTGGGGTGGTTGAGGTGGGGGATGCTCGGTGTTTAAAGGATATCGTTTGGTCACTTCCCCATCTTATTAACTAGGCTTTAGAGATGGATGGATCAGCAACATCAGAGGTAGAAGTGGGACAACATAGCTGGTAGAAGTGGGACAACATAGCTGGTAGAAGTGGGACAACATAGCTGGTAGAAGTGGGACAACATAGCTGGTAGAAGTGGGACAACATAGCTGGTAGAAGTGGGACAACATAGCTGGTAGAAGTGGGACAACATAGCTGGTAGAAGTGGGACAACATAGCTGGTAGAAGTGGGACAACATAGCTGGTAGAAGTGGGACAACATAGCTGGTAGAAGTGGAACAACATAGCTGGTAGAAGTGGGACAACATAGCTGGTAGAAGTGGGACAACATAGCTGGTAGAAATGGGACAACATATCTGGTAGAAGTGGGACAACATAGCTAGTAGAAGTGGGACAACATAGCTGGTAGAAGTGGGACAAAATAGCTGGTAGAAGTGGGACAACATAGCTGGTAGAAGTGGGACAACATAGCTGGTAGAAGTGGGACAACATAGCTGGTAGAAGTGGGACAACATAGCTGGTAGAAGTGGGACAACATAGCTGGTAGAAGTGAGACAACATAGCTGGTAGAAAAGGGACAACATAGCTGGTAGAAGTGGGACAACATAGCTGGTAGAAGTGGGACAAAATAGCTGGTAGAAGTGGGACAACATAGCTGGTAGAAGTGGGACAACATAGCTGGTAGAAGTGGGACAACATAGCTGGTAGAAGTGGGACAACATAGCTGGTAGAAGTGGGACAACATAGCTGGTAGAAGTGGGACAACATAGCTGGTAGAAGTGGGACAACATAGCTGGTAGAAGTGGGACAACATAGCTGGTAGAAGTGGGACAACATAGCTGGTAGAAGTGGAACAACATAGCTGGTAGAAGTGGGACAACATAGCTGGTAGAAGTGGGACAACATAGCTGGTAGAAATGGGACAACATATCTGGTAGAAGTGGGACAACATAGCTAGTAGAAGTGGGACAACATAGCTGGTAGAAGTGGGACAACATAAATGGTAGAAGTGGGACAACATAGCTGGTAGAAGTGGGACAACATAGCTGGTAGAAGTGGGACAACATAGCTGGTAGAAGTGGGACAACATAGCTGGTAGAAGTGAGACAACATAGCTGGTAGAAAAGGGACAACATAGCTGGTAGAAGTGGGACAACATAGCTGGTAGAAGTGGGACAAAATAGCTGGTAGAAGTGGGACAACATAGCTGGTAGAAGTGGGACAACATAGCTGGTAGAAGTGGGACAACATAGCTGGTAGAAGTGGGACAACATAGCTGGTAGAAGTGGGACAACATAGCTGGTAGAAGTGGGACAACATAGCTGGTAGAAGTGGGACAACATAGCTGGTAGAAGTGGGACAACATAGCTGGTAGAAGTGGGACAACATAGCTGGTAGAAGTGGGACAACATAGCTGGTAGAAGTGGGACAACATAGCAGGTAGAAGTGGGACAACATAGCTGGTAGAAGTGGGACAACATAGCTGGTAGAAGTGGGACAACATAGCTGGTAGAAGTGGGACAACATAGCTGGTAGAAGTGGGACAACATAGCTGGTAGAAGTGGGACAACATAGCTGGTAGAAGTGGAACAACATAGCTGGTAGAAGTGGGACAACATAGCTGGTAGAAGTGGGACAACATAGCTGGTAGAAGTGGGACAACATAGCTGGTAGAAGTGGGACAACATAGCTGGTAGAAGTAAGACAACATAGCTGGTAGAAGTGGGACAACATAGCTGGTAGAAGTGGGACAACATAGCTGGTAGAAGTGGGACAACATAGCTGGTAGAAGTGGGACAACATAGCTGGTAGAAGTGGGACAACATAGCTGGTAGAAGTGGGACAACATAGCTGGTAGAAGTGGGACAACATAGCTGGTAGAAGTGGGACAACATAGCTGGTAGAAGTGGGACAACATAGCTGGTAGAAGTGGGACAACATAGCTGGTATAAGTGGGACAACATAGCTGGTAGAAGTGGGACAACATAGCTGGTAGAAGTGGGACAACATAGCTGGTAGAAGTGGGACAACATAGATGGTAGAAGTGGGACAACATAGCTGGTAGAAGTAAGACAACATAGCTGGTAGAAGTGGGACAACATAGCTGGTAGAAGTGGGACAACATAGCTGGTAGAAGTGGGACAACATAGCTGGTAGAAGTGGGACAACATAGCTGGTAGAAGTGGGACAACATAGCTGGTAGAAGTGGGACAACATAAATGGTAGAAGTGGGACAACATAGCTGGAAGAAGTGGGACAACATAGCTGGTAGAAGTGGGACAACATAGCTGGTAGAAGTGGGACAACATAGCTGGTAGAAGTGGGACAACATAAATGGTAGAAGTGGGACAACATAGCTGGTAGAAGTGGGACAACATAGCTAGTAGAAGTGGGACAACATAGCTGGTAGAAGTGGGACAACATAAATGGTAGAAGTGGGACAACATAGCTGGTAGAAGTGGGACAACATAGCTGGTAGAAGTGGGACAACATAGCTGGTAGAAGTGGGACAACATAGCTGGTAGAAGTGGGACAACATAGCTGGTAGAAGTGGGACAACATAGCTGGTAGAAGTGGGACAACATAGCTGGTAGAAGTGGGACAACATAGCTGGTAGAAGTGGGACAACATAGCTGGTAGAAGTGGGACAACATAAATGGTAGAAGCGGGACAACATAGCTGGTATAAGTAAGACAACATAGCTGGTAGAAGTGGGACAACATAGCTGGTAGAAGTGGGACAACATAGCTGGTAGAAGTGGGACAACATAGCTGGTAGAAGTGGGACAACATAGCTGGTAGAAGTGGGACAATATAGCTGGTAGAAGTGGGACAACATAGCTGGTAGAAGTGTGACAACATAGCTGGTAGAAGTGGGACAACATAGCTGATAGAAGTGGGACAACATAGCTGGTAGAAGTGGGACAACATAACTGGTAGAAGTGGAACAACATAGCTGGTAGAAGTGGGACAACATAGCTGGTAGAAGTGGGACAACATAGATGGTAGAAGTGGGACAACATAGCTGGTAGAAGTAAAACAACATAGCTGGTAGACGTGGGACAACATAGCTGGTAGAAGTGGGACAACATAGCTGGTAGAAGTGGGACAACATAGCTGGTAGAAGTGGGACAACATAGCTGGTAGAAGTGGGACAACATAGCTGGTAGAAGTGGGACAACATAAATGGTAGAAGTGGGACAACATAGCTGGAAGAAGTGGGACAACATAGCTGGTAGAAGTGGGACAACATAGCTTGTAGAAGTGGGACAACATAGCTGGTAAAAGTGGGACAACATAAATGGTAGAAGTGGGACAACATAGCTGGTAGAAGTGGGACAACATAGCTGGTAGAAGTGGGACAACATAGCTGGTAGAAGTGGGACAACATAGCTGGTAGAAGTGGGACAACATAGCTGTTAGAAGTGGGACAACATAGCTGGTAGAAGTGGGACAACATAGCTGGTAGAAGTGTGACAACATAGCTGGTAGAAGTGGGACAACATAGCTGGTAGAAGTGGGACAACATAGCTGGTAGAAGTGGGACAACATAACTGGTACAAGTGGAACAACATAGCTGGTAGAAGTGGGACAACATAGCTGGTAGAAGTGGGACAACATAGATGGTAGAAGTGGGACAACATAGCTGGTAGAAGTAAAACAACATAGCTGGTAGAAGTGGGACAACATAGCTGGTAGAAGTGGGACAACATAGCTGGTAGAAGTGGGACAACATAGCTGGTAGAAGTGGGACAACATAGCTGGTAGAAGTGGGACAACATAGCTGGTAGAAGTGGGACAACATAAATGGTAGAAGTGGGACAACATAGCTGGAAGAAGTGGGACAACATAGCTGGTAGAAGTGGGACAACATAGCTGGTAGAAGTGAGACAACATAGCTGGTAGAAGTGGGACAACATAAATGGTAGAAGTGGGACAACATAGCTGGTAGAAGTGGGACAACATAGCTGGTAGAAGTGGGACAACATAGCTGGTAGAAGTGGGACAACATAGCTGGTAGAAGTGGGACAACATAAATGGTAGAAGTGGGACAACATAGCTGGTAGAAGTGGGACAACATAGCTGGTAGAAGTGGGACAACATAGCTGGTAGAAGTGGGACAACATAGCTGGTAGAAGTGGGACAACATAGCTGGTAGAAGTGGGACAACATAAATGGTAGAAGCGGGACAACATAGCTGGTAGAAGTAAGACAACATAGCTGGTAGAAGTGGGACAACATAGCTGGTAGAAGTGGGACAACATAGCTGGTAGAAGTGGGACAACATAGCTGGTAGAAGTGGGACAACATAGCTGGTAGAAGTGGGACAACATAGCTGGTAGAAGTGGGACAACATAGCTGGTAGAAGTGGGACAACATAGCTGGTAGAAGTGGGACAACATAGCTGGTAGAAGTGGGACAACATAGCTGGTAGAAGTGGGACAACATAGCTGTTAGAAGTGGGACAACATAGCTGGTAGAAGTGGGAAAACATAGCTGGTAGAAGTAAGACAACATAGCAGGTAGAAGCGGGACAACATAGCTGTTAGAAGTAAGACAACATAGCTGGTAGAAGTGGGACAACATAGCTGGTAGAAGTGGGACAACATAGCTGGTAGAAGTGGGACAACATAGCTGGTAGAAGTGGGACAACATAGCTGGTAGAAGTGGGACAACATAGCTGGTAGAAGTGGGACAACATAGCTGGTAGAAGTGGGACAACATAAATGGTAGAAGTGGGACAACATAGCTGGAAGAAGTGGGACAACATAGCTTGTAGAAGTGGGACAACATAGCTGGTAGAAGTGGGACACCATAGCTGGTAGAAGTGGGACAACATAAATGGTAGAAGTGGGACAACATAGCTGGTAGAAGTGGGACAACATAGCTGGTAGAAGTGGGACAACATAGCTGGTAGAAGTGGGACAACATAGCTGGTAGAAGTGGGACAACATAGCTGGTAGAAGTGGGACAACATAGCTGGTAGAAGTGGGACAACATAGCTGTTAGAAGTGGGACAACATAGCTGGTAGAAGTGGGACAACATAGCTGGTAGAAGTAAGACAACATAGCAGGTAGAAGCAGGACAACATAGCTGTTAGAAGTAAGACAACATAGCTGGTAGAAGTGGGACAACATAGCTGGTAGAAGTGGGACAACATAGCTGGTAGAAGTGGGACAACATAGCTGGTAGAAGTGGGACAACATAGCTGGTAGAAGTGGGACAACATAGCTGGTAGAAGTGGGACAACATAGCTGGTAGAAGTGGGACAACAAAGCTGGTAGAAGTGGGACAACATAGCTGGTAGAAGTGGGACAACATAAATGGTAGAAGTGGGACAACATAGCTGGTAGAAGTGGGACAACATAGCTGGTAGAAGTGGGACAACATAGATGGTAGAAGTGGGACAACATAGCTGGTAGAAGTAAAACAACATAGCTGGTAGAAGTGGGACAACATAGCTGGTAGAAGTGGGACAACATAGCTGGTAGAAGTGGGACAACATAGCTGGTAGAAGTGGGACAACATAGCTGGTAGAAGTGGGACAACATAGCTGGTAGAAGTGGGACAACATAAATGGTAGAAGTGGGACAACATAGCTGGAAGAAGTGGGACAACATAGCTGGTAGAAGTGGGACAACATAGCTTGTAGAAGTGGGACAACATAGCTGGTAAAAGTGGGACAACATAAATGGTAGTAGTGGGACAACATAGCTGGTAGAAGTGGGACAACATAGCTGGTAGAAGTGGGACAACATAAATGGTAGAAGTGGGACAACATAGCTGGTAGAAGTGGGACAACATAGCTGGTAAAGGTGGGACAACATAGCTGGTAGAAGTGGGACAACATAGCTGGTAGAAGTGGGACAACATAGCTGGTAGAAGTGGGACAACATAAATGGTAGAAGCGGGACAACATAGCTGATAGAAGTAAGACAACATAGCTGGTAGAAGTGGGACAACATAGCTGGTAGAAGTGGGACAACATAGCTGGTAGAAGTGGGACAACATAGCTGGTAGAAGTGGGACAACATAGCTGGTAGAAGTGGGACAACATAGCTGGTAGAAGTGGGACAACATAGCTGGTAGAAGTGGGACAACATAGCTGGTAGAAGTGGGACAACATAGCTGGTAGAAGTGGGACAACATAGCTGGTAGAAGTGGGACAACATAGCTGTTAGAAGTGGGACAACATAGCTGGTAGAAGTGGGACAACATAGCTGGTAGAAGTAAGACAACATAGCAGGTAGAAGCGGGACAACATAGCTGTTAGAAGTAAGACAACATAGCTGGTAGAAGTGGGACAACATAGCTGGTAGAAGTGGGACAACATAGCTGGTAGAAGTGGGACAACATAGCTGGTAGAAGTGGGACAACATAGCTGGTAGAAGTGGGACAACATAGCTGGTAGAAGTGGGACAACATAGCTGGTAGAAGTGGGACAACATAAATGGTAGAAGTGGGACAACATAGCTGGAAGAAGTGGGACAACATAGCTTGTAGAAGTGGGACAACATAGCTGGTAGAAGTGGGACACCATAGCTGGTAGAAGTGGGACAACATAAATGGTAGAAGTGGGACAACATAGCTGGTAGAAGTGGGACAACATAGCTTGTAGAAGTGGGACAACATAGCTGTTAGAAGTGGGACAACATAGCTGGTAGAAGTGGGACAACATAGCTGGTAGAAGTGGGACAACATAGATGGTAGAAGTGGGACAACATAGCTGGTAGAAGTGGGACAACATAGCTGGTAGAAGTGGGACAACATAGCTAGTAGAAGTGGGACAACATAGCTGGTAGAAGTGGGACAACATAAATGGTAGAAGTGGGACAACATAGCTGGTAGAAGTGGGGCAACATAGCTGGTAGAAGTGGGACAACATAGCTGGTAGAAGTGGGACAACATAGCTGGTAGAAGTGGGACAACATAGCTGGTAGAAGTGGGACAACATAGCTGGTAGAAGTGGGACAACATAGCTGGTAGAAGTGGGACAACAAAGCTGGTAGAAGTGGGACAACATAGCTGGTAGAAGTGGGACAACATAAATGGTAGAAGTGGGACAACATAGCTGGTAGAAGTGGGACAACATAGCTGGTAGAAGTGGGACAACATAGCTGGTAGAAGTGGGACAATATAGCTGGTAGAAGTGGGACAACATAGCTGGTAGAAGTGTGACAACATAGCTGGTAGAAGTGGGACAACATAGCTGGTAGAAGTGGGACAACATAGCTGGTAGAAGTGGGACAACATAACTGGTAGAAGTGGAACAACATAGCTGGTAGAAGTGGGACAACATAGCTGTTAGAAGTGGGACAACATAGATGGTAGAAGTGGGACAACATAGCTGGTAGAAGTAAGACAACATAGCTGGTAGAAGTGGGATAACATAGCTGGTAGAAGTGGGACAACATAGCTGGTAGAAAAGGGACAACATAGCTGGTATAAGTGGGATAACATAGCTGGTAGAAGTGGGACAACATAGCTGGTAGAAGTGGGACAAAATAGCTGGTAGAAGTAAGACAACATAGCTGGTAGAAGTGGGACAACATAGCTGGTAGAAGTAAGACAACATAGCAGGTAGAAGCGGGACAACATAGCTGTTAGAAGTAAGACAACATAGCTGGTAGAAGTGGGACAACATAGCTGGTAGAAGTGGGACAACATAGCTGGTAGAAGTGGGACAACATAGCTGGTAGAAGTGGGACAACATAGCTGGTAGAAGTGGGACAACATAAATGGTAGAAGTGGGACAACATAGCTGGAAGAAGTGGGACAACATAGCTGGTAGAAGTGGGACAACATAGCCGGATAGAAGTGTGACAATATAGCTGTTAGAAGTAAGACAACATAGCTGGTAGAAGTGGGACAACATAGCAGGTAGAAGTGTGACAATATAGCTGTTAGAAGTAAGACAACATAGCTGGTAGAAGTGGGAAAACATAGCAGGTAGATGTGGGACAACATAGCTGGTAGATGTGGGACATCCTAGCTGGTAGAAGTAGGACAACATCGCTGGTAGAAGTGGGACAACATCGCTGATAGACGTGGGACAACATAGCTGGTATTTGTGGGACAATATAGCTGGTGGAAGTGGGACAACATAGCTGGTAGAAAAATATTGGACTTATTTATGTGTCAGTCATACAACATATCCGCTGCTGTCAGTCATACAACATATCCGCTGCTGTCAGTCATACAACATATCTGCTGCTGTCAGTCATACAACATATCAGCTGCCGTCAGTCATACAACATATCAGCTGCTGTCATTCATACAACCTATCTGCTGCTGTCAGTCACACAACATATCTGCTGCTATCAGTCATACAACATATCAGCTGCTGTCAGTCATACAACATATCTGCTGCTGTCTGTCATACAACATATCTGCTGCTGTCTGTCATACAACATAACCGCTGCTATCAGTCACTTCTAGTCGTTTCAACACTCCCAGTCTGTAAAGGCGGGCTACCAAATCGAGGCTGTGTGTGACGTCTACACGCAGTTCGTCTGTAACAATCTTGCTTGTGAAGTCAGCGTTGTCAAATTTGTTCTCTTGGAAGCTGAGCTCCAGCGGACATGGACTAGAAACATGAGAAATAGCGCCAGGGTGGGGGGAATAGGTTTAAAAAGGGGGGGGGGGTGGTCAATACAAAGGGAGAAAACACAGTCTTGACAATTGCGTCCCTTGCCATGTACGCTCTTGTTTCGTTTAAATGAAACATAAGAACAAGGTAGAGAATCTTAACGGACCACAATATTTAAGGATACATACAATCTAAGGAAAATAAAAAGCCGAAACGTCAAAATCGTGTGTCCTGTAAATGAATTCAAGTTTAGCATACCTTGTTCTTATGTTTCCTTTACACAACTTGAATGCAGTCCATCAATTAATATTTTTGCTTCGTTTACATCGCTCTTGCTCCGTTTACAACGCTTTACGTCAATGTAATTATATTAAGACGTAAGAAAATGTACACAGTGATGATTGCCAAAAGTACTGCACCAATATATGACCGTCGTTTTAAAGAACTGGCGTCAGTTATGAAAAACATTTCATAAAATATATGTAATAGTAAAACACGGTATGTTGAAGCTTGAAGCAAAAGACAGGACAACAAGATGTGAATTTGAGCGTTTCATAAAATGTATCAAAACATAAACACATGAAATTGGTCAATTTAAATGCATAGAACTTTTTTTTTCTTTTTTTTAATGATAAAATGATTATCATTTTTATAGAAATATTGATTTTTTGTTTGCATTGTTTTCCCGGCTAGAGTTCAACAATTTCATTTAGAAAATAATCAATATTTACATAATCAAAAGCAGTGATCGACATGTGTTATGATTTATTTATCACAATTATTTATGATAAGAAAACTATCAGTTGTGTTTTTAATTGTTAAAAGGAGAATCTCAACAAGGAATAAAAAAAAACAATACATTACAACGATACGGAATTTGGGCTTAAAAATTAAGACTTCTGGTCAATAATAACTTAAACTAAATTTGTGACACTACAGTGACACTTTGTCGGGAAAACTGAGGAAGGATGACATCTCGGAACTAAATAATTTAATGACTTGTTTTTAGCTGGAAATATTTAATGACGCTTTTCCCCGGCAGAATTCACTAGACGTCAGCATTTTCTTTAAGACCTAGCACGAATTATTTCCCATATGTAAATTACCATCACAATCACCTTGTGTCAACTCCTTTCCCATGTGTAGAGTACCATTTAAATCGTTTTTTTTTCTGCCTTTAAAAATAGATTTACATTTTAAACGTTATTTCGTATGTCGGCTGTTGTTATTTTTTTATTTTTTGTCGTTTTTTATAACGTTTTTTTTTTACCTCAGCCTATCGATTAGTCCACAGCTTTTACGTAGCCATAACTCTACCATCATCCATTAGGCCTTCAGATCTTTAGTGTGCCCACGTAATCGGGTAATCCCGTACACTTTTAGACGTGAAATAAAATGAAGCTCCGTGAGGCTTATTCGTTTTGGTTTGGGGGGGGGGGGGGGGGGAGGATAGGGGGAGATGGGACTCTCAATGTTGAGCAGTGTTACGCGACGATTTATGAGGTGTGCATTGCCTGTAACGTTGTACAAGTTATCATCACCAATGAGACGCATTAAATGATGGAAAAGTTGATAACTGTCTGCCTTACAGCTGACACAACGCAGAGTTGATCATTATGTGGCTTACAACCTGCCTTATAGCTGACACAACGCGGAGTTGATCATTATGTGGCTTACAACCTGCCTTATAGCTGACACAACGCGGAGTTGATCATTATGTGGCTTACAACCTGCCTTATAGCTGACACAACGCAGAGTTGATCATTATGTGGCTTACAACCTGCCTTATAGCTGACACAACGCAGAGTTGATCATTATGTGGCTTACAACCTGCCTTATAGCTGACACAACGCGGGCTAGAGCAGTGGGAGGTTTTCATCAAAGTTGACTGGCCAGCAATGATGCGATCAAGTTGAATAATTAACAGAACAAGGAACTCACCAAAATGTTTTGATTCCTGCCTTCCTAATAAACCAGTGATGTCAGACATGTTTCGTGTCCTTTCTGTAGCAGCACTTTACAAATATACTTCTATCTTCATTTGTTTGAAATCTATTTATAAATGCAATTTTCAGAATATAATGGAGAACTCTTGTTAGAAGATGACGTCATTCATGGACGGCATGCGGAAACAAAATATAATTGTTATTTTTTTTTCCATAATAGAGCTTTAAATTATCTTTGTGTGTGTGTGGGGGGGGGGGGTTGGGTGTGTGTGTGTGATTTGGGGGGGGGGGGGTTGTTGCACATGATTACAAAAATATGTGAAAGAGTTTTTTGGAGCTTGTCTCAGTGTAGCATATGTCCCACTGTTATGGTCAGATCATTTTAGCCATAGGATGAGGGAGACAAGTCTCTTGACCGTACTTTACGTTATAGTTAATATGGGACTGATATAGATGCTTCTTACAATATTTATTTTTTTTTCCCGACAAAATCTACCTGTGATATCAAAGGTTTCATCGCCAAATCTACCTGTGATATCAAAGGTTTCATGACCAAATCTACCTGTGATATCAAAGGTTTCATGGACAAAACTACTTGTGATATCAAAGGTTTCATGACCAAATTTACCCGTGATTTCAAAGGTTCCCCGACCTTTCATCAATCATTGAGTCCCAGGCGACACCAGAAGCTATTACATAACTTTGTCCAGAAATAGAACCAAGGATTCCCAAGTTAAAAATTTATATTCACCAGAACAGGGATCCCAAAGTTAAATTATCTATACTCACATCAGAACTGGCATCCCAAGTTAAAATATATGTACTGTCAGAACAGGGAACCCCAAGTTGTAATATATATACTGAAATAATAAATGGGATCCCAAAGTTTAAAATCTATTCTGACATCAGAACAGGGATCCCAAGTATACCTGTTGTCACCGTCTTCCATTGAAATAAATATCGGAGGATTGAAAAAAGTTAATAGGATTCTATACAATCATCATATTTAGGCTTTAAGATTATAAATTAATTCCACTAGAATGAGCACGCTAAAACAGCATGGACACAAGCGCTATAAAAGTATTCAATCATTGACTAAAATAAGTGTCAAAAAAAAAAAAAACATGATAAAAATGAAACCCCCGCTCTTGCCTATTTAGAACACCTGAGCCAATGTCGCCAAGCTCTCCTGCCTCACGTCCGACAGCCCTTCCTCCCTCGCCGGCCCTATTACGTCACATCATTTCCAGTGAGGTCCTCTATTATTCTGCTCGGTGGCTTGCAACATTTGATCGATCACATTTAGATTTCAAATAGCTGCCATTCTTCAAGTCAGACCCGGAGCATGAAAGAAATGGCAAACAAGAAAGGAAATTTAGTTTTATTATTTTTATATCTTCGCCAATGAGAGGAACAAAATTTGATGTTTCTGGTGACTGGTGGGTGTGGAGGTGGTGTGGGGGTGGTTCGGGGGACAGGGGCGTCATTTCAGGTTTTTTCAAGGGGATTGGGGGGGGGGGGAACCAAAACTTGCTTGTTAAGTTATTTATTACTGGAGGCGCCAAAGTACATAGACATTTAAATAAAACCCACAAATTCAGGGTGGGGGGGGGCAAATGCCCCACACTGCCCTACCCAAATGAGGTAACCTGGTTGTAGAGGGGGAGAGAAAGATTGGTAGAGGCGAAGTTGATTGATATGTGATATTATACATATGTGTGTGTGGGTGTGTGCACGTGTGTGTGTGCGTGTGATGGGACGCTGGTAATATGAAGAAGAGTCCACTGGGTAACACATGGGCGCATCCCGCTAGGGTTATCACTAAATAGTGGGTATCAATCAATACCAAGTTAAAATTAATTAAATATTATTGGATATTAATCTTTATTATGTGGATGTTGATCGTTATTTAGTGGATATTAATCACTATTTAGCTACGCCAATTTTGGGGCGACAATTCATGTCCTTGTATCTTTTCTTAACGAGCATCGCGTTTATTTCTCGCCAAATGTCAACTGAGTTTTTCTCGCCAAATGTCAATTGAGCTTCTATCAAGTCGTTTTTAGTATCAAATTGTAGTGATCATTTAGTGGTACTTTTTACAGTCTTAGAAGAACGTATCATGAAAAGATGGCACTATTAGTTTGAATTAAGTGTTTATCGTGACAGCTTGAGGTCGCTGTAATAGCTTGAGGTCACTGTAATAGCTTGAGGTCGCTGTAATAGCTTGAGGTCGCTGTAACAGCTTGAGATCGCTGTAAAAGCTTGAGGTCACTGTAATAGCTTGAGGTCACTGTAATAGCTTGAGGTCAGTGTAATAGCTTGAGGTCACTGTAATAGCTTGAGGTCACTGTAATAGCTTGAGGTCACTGTAATAGCTTGAGGTCACTGTAAAAGCTTGAGGTCACTGTAATAGCTTGAGGTCAGTGTAATAGCTTGAGGTCGCTGTAATAGCTTGAGGTCGCTCAGAGCCAGATCTCCTGTGGTACGAGGAAAAGGGGGGATAGGGGTAGCAACAAGTTGAAATGGATTCCTTCGTGACTTCAGGGAAGTCCCAGACCCGGATGTAGGTGTCAACAAAAATACATTTTATGTTAGTGTATGTTGGGTAGTATTATCTTCAGCTAGAAAATGTTTATCTAGAAGTATCTTCTTCTAGAAGTATCTTCATGATCTCCAACATAACTGTATACTAGCTGCAGCCATAGTAACATTCACATGTCCAATTTGATAGTAATTTTTTTAAACTTTAGCCATGAAAATTTATTATTTTATTTACATTCTAGCGCCACCTGGTGTCAAGATGGGGTGTGTAATAATTGGAACTGTTTTTAATATTCAGCGCCACCTGGTGTCAAGATGGGTTGAGTAATAATTGGAACTGTTTTTAATATTCAGCGCCACCTGGTGTCAAGATGGGTTGTGTAATAATTGGAACTGTTTTTAATATTCAGCGCCACCTGGTGTCAAGATGGGTTGTGTAATAATTGGAACTGTTTTTAATATTCAGCGCCACCTGGTGTCAAGATGGGTTGTGTAATAATTGGAACTGTTTTTAATATTTCAGGACTGAGCGGCGCAGGCAAGAGCACATTGGCTAAACAAGTCAGGTAAGATGGCTTGTAGTATGAATGTTGTTGTATGAATGTTTTTGTATGAAGGTTGTTGGATGAAGGTTGCAAGATTATGAAGGTTGTAAGAATATGATGGTTGTTGTATGAAGGTTGTTGCATGAAGGCTGATATATGATGGTTGCTGTATGAAGGTTGCTGTATGAAGGTTGCTGTATGAAAGTTTTTGTATGATGGTTGTTGGATGAAAGTTGTAAGAATTTGTAGGTTGTTGTATAAAGGTTGTTATGTGAAGTTGGTTGTATGAAATATGTTGTAAGAATATTGTTGCATGAAGGTTGTTGCATGAAGGTTGTTGGATGAAGGTTGTTATATGATGGTTGTTGGATGACAGTTGTTGTATGAAAGTTGTTGTATGAAGGTTGTTGTGTGAAGCTTTTTGTTGCATGAAGGTTGTTGTATTATGGTTGTTGCATGATGGTTGTTGGGTGAAGATTGTAATAATATGAAGGTTGTGGTATGAAGGTTGTTGGATGAAATGTTGTTGGATGAAGGTTGTTGGATGAAGGTTGTTGGATGAATGTTGTTGGATGAAGATTGTTGGATGAAGGTTGTTGGATGAAGGTTGTTGGATGAAGGTTTTTGGATGAAGGTTGTTGGATGAAGGTTGTTGGATGAAGGTTGTTTAATGAAGGTTGTTGGATGAAGGTTGTTGTATGAATGTTGTTGGATGAAGGTTGTTGGATGTAGGTTGTTGGATGAAGTTTGTTGGATGAAGGTTGTTGGATGAAGATTGTTGGATGAAGGTTGTTGTATTATGGTTGTTGGATGATGTTGTTGTATGAAGGTTGTTGTATTATGGTTGTTGGATGATGGTTGTTGGGTGAAGATTGTAAGAATATGAAGGTTGTTGGATGAAGGTTGTTGGATGAAGGCTGTTGGATGAAGGTTGTTGGGTGAAGATTGTAAGAATATGAAGTTTGTTGTTTGAAGGTTGTTGTATAAAAGTTGTTGTATGAAGGTTTAATCAATGTCCAATCATTGTGTTTTAAGCAGTGGTCTAGTCGCAACTGTAAGAAAACATAAAACACTTCATTAATGTAATGGTCACAACCCCCCCCCCCCCCCCCCCAAACGTGCACCTTTCCTTGAAATCTGTCCATGGGATGTAACTCGAAACACATAAGCTATCAATGGTCTAAAAACATAATATTGATCTTCCTCATTATTTCATGGGTGATTGTTCGATCGAGTTCTGTGATTGTTTTCCAACTGACAAGCTTATCCTTCCCTGTCAACTAGCCGTCTGGGATAATGTCCCCTTACTTTGATGTTTGCACTTTCGTCTTCTTAGAACACGGCATGTCCCCTTACTTTGATGTTTGCACTTTCGTCTTCTTAGAACACGGCCCGACAATCTCCGTGAATGGTGTCGACAATCACGGTGAATGGTGTCGACAATCACGGTGAATGGTGTTGACAATCACGGTGAATGGTGTCGACAATCACGGTGAATGGTGTCGACAATCACGGTGAATGGTGTCGACAATCAAGGTGCTACCATCACGGTGAATGGTGTCGACAATCAAGGTGCTACCATCACAGTGAATGGTGTTGACAATCACGGTGAATGGTGTTGATAATCACGGTGAATGGTGTTGAAAATCACGGTGAATGGTTTTGACAATCACGGTGAATGGTGTTGATAATCACGGTGAATGGTGTCGACAATCAAGGTGCTACCATCACGGTGAATGGTGTTGACAATCACGATGAATGGTCTCGACAATCACGGTGAATGATGTGGACAATCACGATGAATGGTGTCGACAATCACGGTGAATGGTGTCGACAATCACCGTGAATGATGTAGACAATTACGGTGAAATGGTGTCGCTGATAAAATTCTTGTTAAAAATACCATTTGTATTTTTCGTGTGGGCTTGTAAGTACATCTGATGTACTTTTATTGAACTAGGAAAAAGGATGTGGCTGGGGGGGGGGGGGGGGGGGCTTAACTCTCTACCGTTGAGGCCTGGTCGCCTGCCAGCTTTCAATTATGGCATCATTAGTAGGCCAAGGTTTTTAGACGTGGTTGAAGTGACCAACCTTTGTTTAAACTGTGGCAAGATAGATTTCCAAGGATACGGCCATGCTTGTCTTTAATTTCTGTAGAGTCGCTGTATCTCTTTCATGGTAATGTTATTGCATCATTCAACTGAGACTCAATACTGGAAGGGCCTTAACTAAAGAATGGTTTGATATATTTAAAGTCTAAATACCAAGACATCTGAGCATAGGGTAAATGTAATCGGTGAATGAGCTATTAAGTAATTAAGGAAATGCCAGTGTGGCATAAGAGTCTATGAGGAGTTGTGACTTGGTGAAATAAGTGGAGAGAAAAACAATAAAAATTAGAAATTAATGAAGTTGATGTCATCAAGTTATACTCTCTAAGTCGAATGATTCCAACAGAGAAATGTTTTCAAAATAATGTTAAAAATTAAATAACCTTGCATAAGTTAACCGACAGTTCGTACATCTATGTGCACCCAGTGCATATATGTGCACCCAGTGCATCTATGTGCACCAGTACATCTATGTGCACCCAGTACATATGTGTGCACCAGTACATCTATGTGCACCCAGTACATATGTGTGCACCCAGTGCATCTATGTGCATCCATTACATATATGTGCACCCAGTGAATCTATGTGCACCCAGTGCATCTGTGTGCACCCAGTGCATCTATGTGCACCCAGTACATATGTGTGCACCCAGTGCATCTATGTGCATCCAGTACATCTATGTGCACCCAGTGAATCTATGTGCACCCAGTACATCTGTGTGCACCCAGTGCATCTATATGCACCACCGTTAAAACGTGTGTAGTTGTAGTAGTTGTTGTTGTAGTTGTTGTAGTTGTTATTGTTGTTGTAGTAGTTGTTGTTGTAGTTGTTGTAGTTGTTATTGTTGTTGTAGTAGTTGTTGTAGTTGTAGTAGTTGTTGTTGTAGTTGCTGTTGTTGTAGTAGTTGTTGTAGTTGTAGTAGTTGTTGTTGTTGTAGTAGTTGTTGTTGTAGTAGTTGTTGTAGTTGTTATTGTTGTTGTAGTAGTTGTTGTTGTTGTAGTAGTTGTAGTAGTTGTAGTAGTTGTTGTAGTTGTTATTGTTGTTGTAGTTGTTATTGTTGTTGTAGTAGTTGTAGTAGTTGTAGTAGTTGTTGTAGTTGTTATTGTTGTTGTAGTAGTTATTGTTGTTGTAGTAGTTGTAGTAGTTGTTGTTGTTGTAGTAGTTGTTGTTGTAGTAGTTGTTGTAGTTGTTATTGTTGTTGTAGTAGTTGTTGTTGTTGTAGTAGTTGTAGTAGTTGTTGTTGTTGTAGTAGTTGTTGTTGTAGTAGTTGTTGTAGTTGTTATTGTTGTTGTAGTAGTTGTTGTTGTAGTTGTAGTAGTTGTTGTAGTTGTTATTGTTGTTGTAGTAGTTATTGTTGTTGTAGTAGTTGTAGTAGTTGTTGTTGTTGTAGTAGTTGTTGTTGTAGTAGTTGTTGTAGTTGTTGTAGTTGTTGTAGTAGTTGTTGTTGTTGTTATTGTTGTTGTAGTAGTTGTTGTAGTTGTTGTAGTTGTTGTAGTAGTTGTTGTAGTTGTTATTGTTGTTGTAGTAGTTGTTGTTGTAGTTGTAGTAGTTGTTGTAGTTGTTATTGTTGTTGTAGTAGTTGTTGTAGTTGTAGTAGTTGTTGTAGTTGTTATTGTTGTTGTAGTAGTTGTTGTAGTTGTAGTAGTTGTTGTAGTTGTAGTAGTTGTTGTAGTTGTAGTTGTTGTAGTTGTTGTTGTTGTTGTTGTAGTTGTTGTAGTTGTTATTGTTGTTGTAGTAGTTGTTGTAGTTGTAGTAGTTGTTGTAGTAGTTGTTGTAGTTGTTGTAGTAGTTGTTGTAGTTGTAGTAGTTGTTGTAGTTGTTATTGTTGTTGTAGTAGTTGTTGTAGTTGTAGTAGTTATTGTTGTTGTTGTAGTTGTTGTAGTTGTTATTGTTGTTGTAGTAGTTGTTGTAGTTGTTGTTGTTGTTGTTGTAGTTGTTGTAGTTGTTATTGTTGTTGTAGTAGTTGTTGTAGTTGTAGTAGTTGTTGTAGTTGTAGTTGTTGTAGTAGTTGTTGTAGTTGTAGTAGTTGTTGTAGTTGTTATTGTTGTTGTAGTAGTTGTTGTAGTTGTAGTTGTAGTAGTTGTTGTAGTTGTAGTAGTTGTTGTAGTAGTTGTTGTAGTTGTAGTAGTTGTTGTAGTTGTTATTGTTGTTGTAGTAGTTGTTGTAGTTGTAGTAGTTGTTGTAGTTGTTATTGTTGTTGTAGTAGTTGTTGTAGTTGTAGTAGTTGTAGTAGTTGTTGTAGTTGTAGTAGTTGTTGTAGTTGTTATTGTTGTTGTAGTAGTTGTTGTAGTTGTAGTAGTTGTTGTAGTTGTTGTAGTTGTAGTAGTTGTAGTAGTTGTTGTAGTTGTTGTAGTTGTTATTGTTGTTGTAGTAGTTGTTGTAGTTGTAGTAGTTGTTATAGTTGTTGTAGTTGTAGTAGTTGTTGTAGTTGTAGTAGTTGTTGTAGTTGTAGTAGTAGTTGTTGTAGTTGTAGTAGTTGTTGTAGTTGTAGTAGTTGTTGTTGTTGTAGTTGTAGTAGTTGTTGTTGTTGTAGTAGTTGTTGTAGTTGTAGTAGTAGTTGTTGTAGTTGTAGTAGTAGTTGTAGTTGTTATAGTTGTTGTAGTTGTAGTAGTAGTTGTTGTAGTTGTAGTAGTTGTTGTAGTTGTAGTAGTAGTTGTTGTAGTTGTAGTAGTTGTTGTAGTTGTAGTAGTTGTTGTTGTTGTAGTAGTTGTTGTAGTTGTAGTAGTTGTTGTAGTTGTAGTAGTTGTTGTAGTAGTTGTTGTAGTAGTTGTTGTAGTAGTTGTTGTAGTAGTTGTTGTAGTAGTTGTTGTAGTAGTTGTTGTAGTAGTTGTTGTAGTAGTTGTTGTAGTAGTTGTTGTAGTAGTTGTTGTAGTAGTTGTTGTAGTAGTTGTTGTAGTAGTTGTTGTAGTTGTTATTGTTGTTGTAGTAGTTGTTGTAGTTGTAGTAGTTGTTGTAGTTGTAGTAGTTGTTGTAGTTGTTGTAGTTGTTGTAGTTGTAGTAGTTGTTGTAGTTGTTGTAGTTGTTGTAGTTGTAGTAGTTGTTGTAGTTGTTGTAGTTGTAGTAGTTGTTGTAGTTGTAGTAGTTGTTGTAGTTGTTGTAGTTGTTGTAGTTGTAGTAGTTGTTGTAGTTGTTATTGTTGTTGTAGTAGTTGTTGTAGTTGTAGTAGTTGTTGTAGTTGTAGTAGTTGTTGTAGTTGTTATTGTTGTTGTAGTAGTTGTTGTAGTTGTAGTAGTTGTTGTAGTTGTAGTAGTTGTTGTAGTTGTTATTGTTGTTGTAGTAGTTGTTGTAGTTGTAGTAGTTGTTGTAGTTGTTATTGTTGTTGTAGTAGTTGTTGTAGTTGTAGTAGTTGTTGTAGTTGTAGTAGTTGTTGTAGTAGTTGTTGTAGTTGTAGTAGTTGTTGTAGTTGTAGTAGTTGTTGTAGTTGTTATTGTTGTTGTAGTAGTTGTTGTAGTTGTAGTAGTTGTTGTAGTTGTTATTGTTGTTGTAGTAGTTGTTGTAGTTGTAGTAGTTGTTGTAGTTGTAGTAGTTGTTGTAGTTGTTATTGTTGTTGTAGTAGTTGTTGTAGTTGTAGTAGTTGTTGTAGTTGTAGTAGTTGTTGTAGTTGTTATTGTTGTTGTAGTAGTTGTTGTAGTTGTAGTAGTTGTTGTTGTAGTTGCTGTTGTTGTTATTGTTGTTGTAGTTGTTGTAGTTGTAGTAGTTGTTGTTGTAGTTGTTGTAGTTGTAGTAGTTGTTGTTGTAGTTGCTGTTGTTGTTATTGTTGTTGTAGTTGTTGTAGTTGTAGTTGTTGTTGTTGTAGTTGTTGTAGTTGTAGTAGTTGTTGTTGTAGTTGCTGTTGTTGTTATTGTTGTTGTAGTTGTTGTAGTTGTAGTAGTTGTTGTTGTAGTTGTTGTAGTTGTAGTTGTAGTAGTTGTTGTTGTAGTTGTAGTAGTTGTTGTAGTTGTAGTTGTAGTAGTTGTTGTTGTAGTTGCTGTTGTTGTTATTGTTGTTGTAGTTGTTGTAGTTGTAGTTGTTGTTGTTGTAGTTGTAGTTGTAGTAGTTGTTGTAGTTGTTGTAGTTGTAGTTGTTGTTGTTGTTGTAGTTGTTGTAGTTGTAGTTGTTGTAGTTGTTGTAGTTGTAGTTGTTGTAGTTGTTGTAGTTGTTGTAGTTGTAGTTGTTGTAGTTGTTGTAGTTGTTGTAGTTGTAGTTGTTGTAGTTGTAGTTGTAGTAGTTGTTGTTGTAGTTGCTGTTGTTGTTATTGTTGTTGTAGTTGTTGTAGTTGTAGTTGTTGTTGTTGTAGTTGTTGTAGTTGTAGTAGTTGTTGTTGTAGTTGCTGTTGTTGTTATTGTTGTTGTAGTTGTTGTAGTTGTAGTAGTTGTTGTTGTAGTTGTTGTAGTTGTAGTTGTAGTAGTTGTTGTTGTAGTTGTAGTAGTTGTTGTAGTTGTAGTTGTAGTAGTTGTTGTTGTAGTTGTAGTAGTTGTTGTTGTAGTTGCTGTTGTTGTTATTGTTGTTGTAGTTGTTGTAGTTGTAGTAGTTGTAGTAGTTGTTGTAGTTGTAGTAGTTGTAGTAGTTGTTGTAGTTGTAGTAGTTGTAGTAGTTGTTGTAGTTGTAGTAGTTGTTGTAGTTGTTGTAGTTGTAGTAGTTGTAGTAGTTGTTGTTGTAGTTGCTGTTGTTGTTATTGTTGTTGTAGTTGTTGTAGTTGTAGTAGTTGTAGTAGTTGTTGTAGTTGTAGTAGTTGTAGTAGTTGTTGTAGTTGTAGTAGTTGTAGTAGTTGTTGTAGTTGTTGTAGTTGTAGTAGTTGTTGTTGTTGTTGTAGTTGTAGTAGTTGTTGTTGTAGTTGTTGTTGTTGTAGTAGTTGTTGTTGTTGTAGTAGTTGTAGTTGTAGTAGTTGTTGTTGTTGTTGTAGTTGTAGTAGTTGTTGTAGTAGTTGTTGTTGTTGTTGTAGTAGTTGTTGTTGTTGTTGTAGTAGTTGTTGTTGTTGTAGTAGTTGTTGTTGTTGTTGTAGTAGTTGTTGTTGTTGTTGTAGTAGTTGTTGTTGTTGTTGTAGTAGTTGTTGTTGTTGTAGTAGTTGTAGTTGTTGTTGTAGTAGTTGTTGTTGTTGTTGTAGTAGTTGTTGTTGTTGTAGTAGTTGTAGTTGTAGTAGTTGTTGTTGTTGTTGTAGTTGTAGTAGTTGTTGTAGTAGTTGTTGTTGTTGTTGTAGTTGTAGTAGTTGTTGTAGTAGTTGTTGTTGTTGTTGTAGTAGTTGTTGTTGTTGTTGTAGTAGTTGTTGTTGTTGTAGTAGTTGTTGTTGTTGTTGTAGTTGTAGTAGTTGTTGTAGTAGTTGTTGTTGTTGTTGTAGTTGTAGTAGTTGTTGTAGTAGTTGTTGTTGTTGTAGTTGTAGTAGTTGTTGTAGTTGTAGTTGTAGTAGTTGTTGTTGTTGTTGTTGTTGTAGTAGTTGTTGTTGTTGTTGTAGTTGTTGTAGTTGTTGTTGTTGTTGTTGTTGTTGTTGTAGTTGTTGTTGTTGTTGTTGTTGTTGTTGTTGTAGTTGTAGTTGTTGTAGTTGTAGTTGTAGTTGTAGTTGTTGTTGTAGTTGTAGTTGTTGTTGTTGTTGTAGTTGTAGTTGTTGTTGTTGTTGTTGTAGTTGTAGTTGTAGTTGTAGTTGTTGTTGTAGTTGTAGTTGTTGTTGTAGTTGTAGTTGTAGTTGTTGTTGTAGTTGTAGTTGTTGTTGTTGTTGTTGTTGTAGTTGTAGTTGTTGTAGTTGTAGTTGTAGTAGTTGTTGTTGTTGTTGTTGTTGTTGTAGTTGTTGTAGTTGTAGTAGTTGTTGTAGTTGTTGTAGTTGTTGTAGTTGTAGTAGTTGTTGTAGTTGTTGTAGTTGTAGTAGTTGTTGTAGTTGTAGTAGTTGTTGTAGTTGTTGTAGTTGTTGTAGTTGTAGTAGTTGTTGTAGTTGTTATTGTTGTTGTAGTAGTTGTTGTAGTTGTAGTAGTTGTTGTAGTTGTAGTAGTTGTTGTAGTTGTTATTGTTGTTGTAGTAGTTGTTGTAGTTGTAGTAGTTGTTGTAGTTGTAGTAGTTGTTGTAGTTGTTATTGTTGTTGTAGTAGTTGTTGTAGTTGTAGTAGTTGTTGTAGTTGTTATTGTTGTTGTAGTAGTTGTTGTAGTTGTAGTAGTTGTTGTAGTTGTAGTAGTTGTTGTAGTAGTTGTTGTAGTTGTAGTAGTTGTTGTAGTTGTAGTAGTTGTTGTAGTTGTTATTGTTGTTGTAGTAGTTGTTGTTGTAGTTGTAGTAGTTGTTGTAGTTGTTATTGTTGTTGTAGTAGTTGTTGTAGTTGTAGTAGTTGTTGTTGTAGTTGCTGTTGTTGTTATTGTTGTTGTAGTTGTAGTTGTAGTTGTAGTAGTTGTTGTTGTAGTTGCTGTTGTTGTTATTGTTGTTGTAGTTGTTGTAGTTGTAGTTGTTGTTGTTGTAGTTGTAGTTGTAGTAGTTGTTGTAGTTGTTGTAGTTGTAGTTGTTGTTGTTGTTGTAGTTGTTGTAGTTGTAGTTGTTGTAGTTGTTGTAGTTGTAGTTGTTGTAGTTGTTGTAGTTGTTGTAGTTGTAGTTGTTGTAGTTGTTGTAGTTGTTGTAGTTGTAGTTGTTGTTGTTGTAGTTGTTGTAGTTGTAGTAGTTGTTGTAGTTGTAGTTGTAGTAGTTGTTGTTGTAGTTGCTGTTGTTGTTATTGTTGTTGTAGTTGTTGTAGTTGTAGTTGTTGTTGTTGTAGTTGTTGTAGTTGTAGTAGTTGTTGTTGTAGTTGCTGTTGTTGTTATTGTTGTTGTAGTTGTTGTAGTTGTAGTAGTTGTTGTTGTAGTTGTTGTAGTTGTAGTTGTAGTAGTTGTTGTTGTAGTTGTAGTAGTTGTTGTAGTTGTAGTTGTAGTAGTTGTTGTTGTAGTTGTAGTAGTTGTTGTTGTAGTTGCTGTTGTTGTTATTGTTGTTGTAGTTGTTGTAGTTGTAGTAGTTGTAGTAGTTGTTGTAGTTGTAGTAGTTGTAGTTGTTGTAGTAGTAGTTGTTGTTGTAGTTGTTGTAGTTGTTGTTGTTGTTGTAGTTGTAGTTGTAGTTGTAGTTGTTGTAGTTGTTGTTGTTGTTGTAGTAGTAGTTGTAGTTGTAGTTGTTGTAGTAGTAGTTGTTGTTGTAGTTGTAGTAGTTGTTGTTGTAGTTGCTGTTGTTGTTATTGTTGTTGTAGTTGTTGTAGTTGTAGTAGTTGTAGTAGTTGTTGTAGTTGTAGTTGTTGTAGTAGTTGTTGTAGTTGTTGTAGTTGTAGTAGTTGTAGTAGTTGTTGTAGTTGTAGTAGTTGTTGTAGTTGTTGTAGTTGTAGTAGTTGTAGTAGTTGTTGTTGTAGTTGCTGTTGTTGTTATTGTTGTTGTAGTTGTTGTAGTTGTAGTAGTTGTAGTAGTTGTTGTAGTTGTAGTAGTTGTAGT
This sequence comes from Omphiscola glabra, assembly GCA_964017045.1. Taxonomy (NCBI): domain Eukaryota; kingdom Metazoa; phylum Mollusca; class Gastropoda; family Lymnaeidae; genus Omphiscola; species Omphiscola glabra. The sequence goes on along the minus strand of OZ024808.1, from coordinate 31,147,259 downwards.
AGTTGTTGTAGTTGTAGTAGTTGTAGTAGTTGTTGTAGTTGTTGTAGTTGTAGTAGTTGTTGTTGTTGTTGTAGTTGTAGTAGTTGTTGTTGTAGTTGTTGTTGTTGTAGTAGTTGTTGTTGTTGTAGTAGTTGTAGTTGTAGTAGTTGTTGTTGTTGTTGTAGTTGTAGTAGTTGTTGTAGTAGTTGTTGTTGTTGTTGTAGTAGTTGTTGTTGTTGTTGTAGTAGTTGTTGTTGTTGTAGTAGTTGTTGTTGTTGTTGTAGTAGTTGTTGTTGTTGTTGTAGTAGTTGTTGTTGTTGTTGTAGTAGTTGTTGTTGTTGTAGTAGTTGTAGTTGTTGTTGTAGTAGTTGTTGTTGTTGTTGTAGTAGTTGTTGTTGTTGTAGTAGTTGTAGTTGTAGTAGTTGTTGTTGTTGTTGTAGTTGTAGTAGTTGTTGTAGTAGTTGTTGTTGTTGTTGTAGTTGTAGTAGTTGTTGTAGTAGTTGTTGTTGTTGTTGTAGTAGTTGTTGTTGTTGTTGTAGTAGTTGTTGTTGTTGTAGTAGTTGTTGTTGTTGTTGTAGTTGTAGTAGTTGTTGTAGTAGTTGTTGTTGTTGTTGTAGTTGTAGTAGTTGTTGTAGTAGTTGTTGTTGTTGTAGTTGTAGTAGTTGTTGTAGTTGTAGTTGTAGTAGTTGTTGTTGTTGTTGTTGTTGTAGTAGTTGTTGTTGTTGTTGTAGTTGTTGTAGTTGTTGTTGTTGTTGTTGTTGTTGTTGTAGTTGTTGTTGTTGTTGTTGTTGTTGTTGTAGTAGTTGTTGTTGTTGTTGTAGTTGTTGTAGTAGTTGTTGTTGTTGTTGTAGTTGTTGTAGTTGTTGTTGTTGTTGTTGTTGTTGTTGTAGTTGTTGTTGTTGTTGTTGTTGTTGTTGTAGTAGTTGTTGTTGTTGTTGTAGTTGTTGTAGTAGTTGTTGTTGTTGTTGTAGTTGTTGTTGTTGTTGTTGTTGTTGTTGTTGTTGTAGTAGTTGTTGTTGTTGTTGTAGTTGTTGTAGTTGTAGTAGTTGTTGTAGTTGTTGTTGTAGTTGTTGTTGTTGTTGTTGTTGTTGTAGTAGTTGTTGTTGTTGTTGTTGTTGTTGTAGTTGTTGTTGTTGTTGTAGTAGTTGTAGTTGTAGTAGTTGTTGTTGTTGTTGTAGTAGTTGTTGTTGTTGTAGTAGTTGTTGTTGTTGTTGTAGTAGTTGTTGTTGTTGTTGTAGTAGTTGTTGTTGTTGTTGTAGTAGTTGTTGTTGTTGTAGTAGTTGTAGTTGTTGTTGTAGTAGTTGTTGTTGTTGTTGTAGTAGTTGTTGTTGTTGTAGTAGTTGTAGTTGTAGTAGTTGTTGTTGTTGTTGTAGTTGTAGTAGTTGTTGTAGTAGTTGTTGTTGTTGTTGTAGTTGTAGTAGTTGTTGTAGTAGTTGTTGTTGTTGTTGTAGTAGTTGTTGTTGTTGTTGTAGTAGTTGTTGTTGTTGTAGTAGTTGTTGTTGTTGTTGTAGTTGTAGTAGTTGTTGTAGTAGTTGTTGTTGTTGTTGTAGTTGTAGTAGTTGTTGTAGTAGTTGTTGTTGTTGTAGTTGTAGTAGTTGTTGTAGTAGTTGTTGTAGTAGTTGTTGTAGTAGTTGTTGTTGTAGTTGTTGTAGTTGTAGTAGTTGTTGTAGTAGTTGTTGTAGTAGTTGTAGTAGTTGTTGTAGTTGTAGTAGTAGTTGTAGTAGTTGTTGTTGTTGTTGTAGTTGTAGTAGTTGTTGTAGTAGTTGTTGTTGTTGTAGTAGTTGTTGTTGTTGTTGTAGTTGTAGTTGTAGTAGTAGTTGTTGTAGTTGTTGTAGTTGTTGTAGTTGTAGTAGTTGTAGTAGTTGTAGTAGTTGTTGTAGTTGTAGTAGTTGTAGTAGTTGTTGTAGTTGTAGTAGTTGTTGTAGTTGTTGTAGTTGTAGTAGTTGTTGTTGTAGTTGTTGTAGTTGTTGTTGTTGTTGTAGTAGTAGTTGTTGTAGTTGTTGTAGTTGTTGTTGTTGTTGTAGTTGTAGTTGTTGTAGTTGTTGTTGTTGTTGTAGTAGTAGTTGTTGTAGTTGTTGTAGTTGTTGTTGTTGTTGTAGTTGTAGTTGTTGTAGTTGTTGTTGTTGTTGTAGTTGTAGTTGTTGTAGTTGTTGTTGTTGTAGTTGTTGTTGTTGTTGTAGTAGTAGTTGTTGTAGTTGTTGTAGTTGTTGTTGTTGTTGTAGTTGTAGTTGTTGTAGTTGTTGTTGTTGTTGTAGTAGTAGTTGTTGTAGTTGTTGTAGTTGTTGTTGTTGTTGTAGTTGTAGTTGTTGTAGTTGTTGTTGTTGTTGTAGTTGTAGTTGTTGTAGTTGTTGTTGTTGTAGTTGTAGTTGTTGTAGTTGTTGTTGTTGTTGTAGTAGTAGTTGTTGTAGTTGTTGTAGTTGTTGTTGTTGTTGTAGTTGTAGTTGTTGTAGTTGTTGTTGTTGTTGTAGTTGTAGTTGTTGTAGTTGTTGTTGTTGTTGTAGTTGTAGTAGTTGTAGTTGTAGTTGTTGTAGTTGTTGTTGTTGTTGTAGTAGTAGTTGTTGTAGTTGTTGTAGTTGTTGTTGTTGTTGTAGTTGTAGTTGTTGTAGTTGTTGTTGTTGTTGTAGTTGTAGTTGTTGTAGTTGTTGTTGTTGTTGTAGTAGTAGTTGTTGTAGTTGTTGTAGTTGTAGTAGTTGTTGTTGTAGTTGTTGTAGTTGTAGTAGTTGTTGTAGTTGTTGTTGTTGTTGTAGTAGTAGTTGTTGTAGTTGTTGTAGTTGTAGTAGTTGTTGTTGTAGTTGTTGTAGTTGTAGTAGTTGTTGTTGTAGTTGCTGTTGTTGTTATTGTTGTTGTAGTAGTAGTTGTTGTAGTTGTTGTAGTTGTAGTAGTTGTTGTTGTAGTTGTTGTAGTTGTTGTAGTTGTTGTAGTAGTAGTTGTTGCTTTAGTTGTTGTTGTTGTAGTAGTAGTTGTTGTAGTTGTTGTAGTTGTAGTAGTTGTTGTTGTAGTTGTTGTAGTTGTAGTAGTTGTTGTTGTAGTTGCTGTTGTTGTAGTTGCTGTTGTTGTTATTGTTGTTGTAGTAGTAGTTGTTGTAGTTGTTGTAGTTGTAGTTGTTGTTGTTGTAGTTGTTGTAGTTGTTGTAGTTGTTGTAGTAGTAGTTGTTGCTTTAGTTGTTGTTGTTGTAGTAGTAGTTGTTGCTTTAGTTGTTGTTGTTGTAGTAGTAGTTGTTGTAGTTGTTGTAGTTGTAGTAGTAGTTGTTGTAGTTGTTGTAGTTGTAGTAGTTGTTGTTGTAGTTGCTGTTGTTGTTATTGTTGTTGTAGTAGTAGTTGTTGTAGTTGTTGTAGTTGTAGTAGTTGTTGTTGTAGTTGTTGTAGTTGTTGTAGTTGTTGTAGTAGTAGTTGTTGCTTTAGTTGTTGTAGTTGTTGTAGTTGTTGTTGTAGTTGTTGTAGTTGTTGTAGTTGTTGTAGTTGTTGTAGTAGTAGTTGTTGCTTTAGTTGTTGTAGTTGTTGTAGTTGTTGTTGTAGTTGTTGTAGTTGTTGTAGTTGTTGTAGTAGTAGTTGTTGCTTTAGTTGTTGTAGTTGTTGTAGTTGTTGTTGTAGTTGTTGTAGTTGTTGTAGTTGTTGTAGTAGTAGTTGTTGCTTTAGTTGTTGTAGTTGTTGTAGTTGTTGTAGTTGTTGTAGTTGCTGTAGTTGCTGTTGTTGTTATTGTTGTTGTAGTAGTAGTTGCTGTAGTTGCTGTTGTTGTTATTGTTGTTGTAGTAGTAGTTGCTGTAGTTGCTGTTGTTGTTATTGTTGTTGTAGTAGTAGTTGTTGCTTTAGTTGTTGTAGTTGTTGTAGTTGTTGTTGTAGTTGTTGTAGTTGTTGTAGTTGTTGTAGTTGTTGTAGTTGTAGTAGTTGTTGTAGTTGTTGTAGTAGTAGTTGTTGCTTTAGTTGTTGTAGTTGTTGTAGTTGTTGTAGTTGTTGTAGTTGCTGTAGTTGTTGTTGTAGTTGTTGTAGTTGTTGTAGTTGTTGTAGTAGTAGTTGTTGCTTTAGTTGTTGTAGTTGTTGTAGTTGTTGTAGTTGTTGTAGTTGCTGTAGTTGCTGTTGTTGTTATTGTTGTTGTAGTAGTAGTTGCTGTAGTTGCTGTTGTTGTTATTGTTGTTGTAGTAGTAGTTGCTGTAGTTGCTGTTGTTGTTATTGTTGTTGTAGTAGTAGTTGTAGTAGTTGTTGTTGTAGTTGTTGTAGTTGTTGTAGTTGTTGTAGTTGTTGTAGTTGTTGTAGTAGTAGTTGTTGCTTTAGTTGTTGTAGTTGTTGTAGTTGTTGTTGTAGTTGTTGTAGTTGTTGTAGTTGTTGTAGTAGTAGTTGTTGCTTTAGTTGTTGTAGTTGTTGTAGTTGTTGTAGTTGTTGTAGTTGCTGTAGTTGCTGTTGTTGTTATTGTTGTTGTAGTAGTAGTTGCTGTAGTTGCTGTTGTTGTTATTGTTGTTGTAGTAGTAGTTGCTTTAGTTGTTGTAGTTGTAGTAGTTGTTGTTGTAGTTGTTGTAGTTGTTGTAGTTGTTGTAGTAGTAGTTGTTGCTTTAGTTGTTGTAGTTGTAGTAGTTGTTGTTGTAGTTGTTGTAGTTGTTGTAGTTGTTGTAGTAGTAGTTGTTGTTGTAGTTGTTGTAGTTGTTGTAGTTGTTGTAGTTGTTGTAGTTGTTGTAGTTGTTGTTGTAGTTGTTGCTTTAGTTGTAGTAGTTGTTGTTGTAGTTGTTGTAGTTGTTGTAGTTGTTGTTGTAGTTGTTGCTTTAGTTGTAGTAGTTGTTGTTGTAGTTGTTGTAGTTGTAGTAGTTGTTGTTGTAGTTGTTGCTTTAGATGTTGTAGTTGTTGTAGTTGTTGTTGTAGTTGTTGTAGTTGTTGCTTTAGTTGTTGTAGTTGTAGTAGTTGTTGTTGTAGTTGTTGTAGTTGTTGTAGTTGTTGTAGTTGTAGTAGTAGTTGTTGCTTTAGTTGTAGTAGTTGTTGTTGTAGTTGTTGTAGTTGTAGTAGTTGTTGTTGTAGTTGTTGCTTTAGTTGTTGTAGTTGTTGTAGTTGTTGTTGTAGTTGTTGTAGTTGTTGCTTTAGTTGTTGTAGTTGTAGTAGTTGTTGTTGTAGTTGTTGTAGTTGTTGTAGTTGTTGTAGTTGTTGTAGTTGTAGTAGTAGTTGTTGCTTTAGTTGTAGTAGTTGTTGTTGTAGTTGTTGTAGTTGTAGTAGTTGTAGTAGTTGTTGTTGTAGTTGTTGTAGTTGTTGTAGTAGTAGTTGTTGTTGTTGTAGTTGTTGTTGTAGTTGTTGTAGTTGTTGTAGTAGTTGTTGTTGTAGTTGTTGTAGTTGTAGTAGTTGTTGTTGTAGTTGTTGCTTTAGTTGTTGTAGTTGTTGTAGTTGTTGTTGTAGTTGTAGTAGTTGTTGTTGTAGTTGTAGTAGTTGTTGTAGTTGTTGTTGTAGTTGTTGTAGTTGTTGTAGTAGTAGTTGTTGTTGTTGTAGTTGTTGTTGTAGTTGTTGTAGTTGTTGTAGTAGTTGTTGTTGTAGTTGTTGTAGTTGTAGTAGTTGTTGTTGTAGTTGTTGCTTTAGTTGTTGTAGTTGTTGTAGTTGTTGTTGTAGTTGTAGTAGTTGTTGTTGTAGTTGTTGTAGTTGTTGTAGTTGTTGTAGTTGTAGTAGTTGTTGTTGTAGTTGTTGCTTTAGTTGTTGTAGTTGTTGTAGTTGTTGTAGTTGTAGTAGTTGTTGTTGTAGTTGTTGTTGTAGTTGTTGTAGTTGTTGTAGTAGTTGTTGTTGTAGTTGTTGTAGTTGTAGTAGTTGTTGTTGTAGTTGTTGCTTTAGTTGTTGTAGTTGTTGTAGTTGTAGTAGTTGTTGTTGTAGTTGTTGCTTTAGTTGTTGTAGTTGTTGTAGTAGTAGTTGTTGTAGTTGTTGTAGTTGTTGTAGTAGTAGTTGTTGCTTTAGTTGTAGTAGTTGTTGTTGTAGTTGTTGTTGTAGTTGTTGTAGTTGTTGTAGTAGTAGTTGTTGCTTTAGTTGTAGTAGTTGTTGTTGTAGTTGTTGTAGTTGTTGTAGTTGTAGTAGTTGTTGTTGTAGTTGTTGCTTTAGTTGTTGTAGTTGTTGTAGTTGTTGCTTTAGTTGTTGTAGTTGTAGTAGTTGTTGTTGTAGTTGTTGTAGTTGTTGTAGTTGTTGTAGTTGTTGTAGTTGTAGTAGTTGTTGTAGTTGTTGCTTTAGTTGTTGCTTTAGTTGTAGTAGTTGTTGTTGTAGTTGTTGTAGTTGTAGTAGTTGTTGTAGTTGTTGCTTTAGTTGTTGTAGTTGTTGCTTTAGTTGTTGTAGTTGTAGTAGTTGTTGTTGTAGTTGTTGCTTTAGTTGTTGTAGTTGTAGTAGTTGTTGTTGTAGTTGTTGTAGTTGTTGTAGTAGTTGTTGTTGTAGTTGTTGTAGTTGTAGTAGTTGTTGTTGTAGTTGTTGCTTTAGTTGTTGTAGTTGTTGTAGTTGTAGTAGTTGTTGTTGTAGTTGTTGTAGTTGTTGTAGTAGTAGTTGTTGCTTTAGTTGTAGTAGTTGTTGTTGTAGTTGTTGTAGTTGTTGTAGTTGTAGTAGTTGTTGTTGTAGTTGTTGCTTTAGTTGTTGTAGTTGTTGTTGTAGTTGTTGCTTTAGTTGTTGTAGTTGTTGTAGTTGTTGTTGTAGTTGTAGTAGTTGTTGTTGTAGTTGTTGTAGTTGTTGTAGTTGTAGTAGTTGTTGTTGTAGTTGTTGCTTTAGTTGTTGTAGTTGTTGTTGTAGTTGTTGCTTTAGTTGTTGTAGTTGTAGTAGTTGTTGTTGTAGTTGTTGTAGTTGTTGTAGTTGTTGTAGTAGTTGTTGTAGTTGTTGTAGTAGTAGTTGTTGTAGTTGTTGTAGTAGTTGTTGTAGTTGTTGTAGTAGTAGTTGTTGTAGTAGTTGTAGTAGTTGTTGTAGTAGTTGTTGTAGTTGTTGTAGTAGTTGTAGTAGTTGTTGTAGTTGTTGTAGTAGTTGTTGTAGTTGTTGTTGTAGTAGTTGTTGTAGTTGTTGTAGTAGTTGTTGTAGTTGTTGTAGTAGTTGTAGTAGTTGTTGTAGTTGTTGTAGTAGTTGTTGTAGTTGTTGTAGTTGTTGTAGTAGTTGTAGTAGTTGTTGTAGTAGTTGTTGTAGTTGTTGTAGTAGTTGTTGTAGTTGTTGTAGTTGTTGTAGTAGTTGTTGTAGTTGTTGTAGTAGTTGTTGTAGTTGTTGTAGTAGTTGTAGTAGTTGTTGTAGTAGTTGTTGTAGTTGTTGTAGTAGTTGTTGTAGTTGTTGTAGTAGTTGTTGTAGTTGTTGTAGTAGTTGTTGTAGTAGTTGTTGTAGTAGTTGTTGTAGTTGTTGTAGTTGTTGTAGTAGTTGTAGTAGTTGTTGTAGTAGTTGTTGTAGTTGTTGTAGTAGTTGTAGTAGTTGTTGTAGTAGTTGTAGTAGTTGTTGTAGTTGTTGTAGTTGTTGTAGTAGTTGTTGTAGTTGTTGTAGTTGTTGTAGTAGTTGTAGTTGTTGTAGTTGTTGTAGTTGTTGTAGTAGTTGTTGTAGTAGTTGTAGTAGTTGTTGTAGTTGTTGTAGTAGTTGTTGTAGTTGTTGTAGTTGTTGTAGTAGTTGTTGTAGTTGTTGTAGTTGTTGTAGTTGTTGTAGTAGTTGTTGTTGTTGTAGTAGTTGTTGTTGTTGTAGTTGTTGTAGTTGTTGTAGTTGTTGTAGTAGTTGTAGTAGTTGTAGTAGTTGTTGTAGTTGTTGTTGTAGTAGTTGTTGTAGTTGTTGTAGTAGTAGTTGTTGTAGTAGTTGTTGTAGTTGTTGTAGTAGTAGTTGTTGTAGTAGTTGTAGTAGTTGTTGTAGTTGTTGTAGTAGTAGTTGTTGTAGTAGTTGTAGTAGTTGTTGTAGTTGTTGTAGTAGTAGTTGTTGTAGTAGTTGTAGTAGTTGTTGTAGTAGTTGTTGTAGTTGTTGTAGTAGTAGTTGTTGTAGTAGTAGTTGTAGTAGTTGTAGTAGTTGTTGTAGTTGTTGTAGTAGTAGTTGTAGTAGTTGTTGTAGTAGTTGTTGTAGTAGTTGTTGTAGTAGTTGTTGTAGTTGTTGTAGTTGTTGTAGTAGTAGTTGTTGTAGTAGTTGTAGTAGTTGTTGTAGTAGTTGTTGTAGTTGTTGTAGTAGTTGTTGTAGTTGTTGTAGTAGTAGTTGTTGTAGTTGTTGTTGTAGTAGTTGTTGTAGTAGTTGTTGTAGTTGTTGTAGTAGTAGTTGTTGTAGTAGTAGTTGTAGTAGTTGTAGTAGTTGTTGTAGTAGTAGTTGTTGTAGTAGTAGTTGTAGTAGTTGTTGTAGTTGTTGTAGTAGTAGTTGTTGTAGTAGTAGTTGTAGTAGTTGTAGTAGTTGTAGTAGTTGTTGTAGTTGTTGTAGTAGTAGTTGTTGTAGTAGTAGTTGTAGTAGTTGTTGTAGTTGTTGTAGTAGTAGTTGTTGTAGTAGTAGTTGTAGTAGTTGTAGTAGTTGTTGTAGTTGTTGTAGTAGTAGTTGTTGTAGTAGTTGTAGTAGTTGTTGTAGTAGTTGTTGTAGTTGTTGTAGTAGTTGTTGTAGTTGTTGTAGTAGTAGTTGTTGTAGTTGTTGTTGTAGTAGTTGTTGTAGTAGTTGTTGTAGTTGTAGTAGTTGTTGTAGTAGTAGTTGTTGTAGTAGTAGTTGTTGTAGTAGTAGTTGTTGTAGTAGTAGTTGTTGTAGTAGTAGTTGTTGTAGTTGTTGTAGTAGTAGTTGTTGTAGTAGTAGTTGTAGTTGTTGTAGTAGTTGTAGTAGTTGTAGTAGTTGTAGTAGTTGTAGTAGTTGTAGTAGTTGTAGTTGTTGTAGTAGTTGTAGTAGTTGTAGTAGTTGTAGTAGTAGTTGTTGTAGTTGTTGTAGTAGTAGTTGTTGTAGTAGTAGTTGTTGTAGTAGTAGTTGTAGTTGTAGTAGTTGTTGTAGTAGTAGTTGTTGTAGTTGTTGTAGTTGTAGTAGTTGTTGTAGTTGTAGTTGTTGTAGTAGTAGTTGTTGTAGTAGTAGTTGTTGTAGTTGTTGTAGTAGTAGTTGTTGTAGTAGTAGTTGTTGTAGTTGTTGTTGTAGTAGTTGTTGTAGTAGTTGTTGTAGTTGTAGTAGTTGTTGTAGTTGTAGTTGTTGTAGTTGTAGTAGTTGTAGTTGTAGTTGTAGTTGTTGTAGTTGTAGTTGTTGTAGTTGTAGTAGTTGTAGTAGTTGTTGTAGTAGTTGTTGTAGTAGTAGTTGTTGTAGTAGTAGTTGTTGTAGTTGTTGTAGTAGTAGTTGTTGTAGTAGTAGTTGTTGTAGTTGTTGTTGTAGTAGTTGTTGTTGTAGTAGTTGTTGTAGTAGTAGTTGTTGTAGTAGTAGTTGTTGTAGTTGTTGTTGTAGTAGTAGTTGTTGTAGTAGTAGTTGTTGTAGTTGTTGTTGTAGTAGTTGTTGTTGTTGTAGTTGTTGTAGTAGTAGTTGTTGTAGTAGTAGTTGTTGTAGTTGTTGTTGTAGTAGTTGTTGTAGTAGTTGTTGTAGTTGTAGTAGTTGTTGTAGTAGTAGTTGTTGTAGTAGTAGTTGTTGTAGTAGTAGTTGTTGTAGTTGTTGTAGTAGTAGTTGTTGTAGTAGTAGTTGTTGTAGTTGTTGTAGTAGTAGTTGTTGTAGTAGTAGTTGTTGTAGTTGTTGTAGTAGTAGTTGTTGTAGTAGTAGTTGTTGTAGTTGTTGTAGTAGTAGTTGTTGTAGTTGTTGTAGTAGTAGTTGTTGTAGTTGTTGTAGTAGTAGTTGTTGTAGTTGTTGTAGTAGTAGTTGTTGTAGTTGTTGTAGTAGTAGTTGTTGTAGTAGTTGTTGTAGTTGTAGTAGTAGTTGTTGTTGTAGTTGTTGTAGTAGTTGTTGTTGTAGTTGTTGTAGTAGTTGTTGTTGTAGTTGTTGTAGTAGTTGTTGTTGTAGTTGTTGTAGTAGTTGTTGTTGTAGTTGTTGTAGTAGTTGTTGTTGTAGTTGTTGTAGTAGTTGTTGTTGTAGTTGTTGTAGTAGTTGTTGTTGTAGTTGTTGTAGTAGTTGTTGTTGTAGTTGTAGTAGTAGTTGTTGTTGTAGTTGTTGTAGTAGTTGTTGTTGTAGTTGTTGTAGTAGTTGTTGTAGTAGTTGTTGTAGTTGTTGTAGTTGTTGTAGTTGTAGTAGTAGTTGTTGTAGTAGTTGTTGTAGTAGTTGTTGTAGTTGTAGTAGTAGTTGTTGTAGTAGTTGTTGTAGTAGTTGTTGTAGTTGTTGTAGTTGTTGTAGTTGTAGTAGTTGTAGTTGTTGTTGTAGTTGTAGTAGTAGTTGTTGTAGTAGTTGTTGTAGTAGTTGTTGTAGTAGTTGTTGTAGTTGTAGTTGTTGTAGTAGTAGTTGTTGTTGTAGTTGTTGTAGTAGTTGTTGTAGTTGTAGTTGTTGTAGTAGTTGTTGTAGTTGTAGTTGTTGTAGTAGTAGTTGTTGTTGTAGTTGTTGTAGTAGTAGTTGTTGTAGTAGTTGTTGTAGTAGTTGTTGTAGTAGTAGTTGTTGTAGTAGTTGTTGTAGTTGTAGTTGTTGTAGTAGTTGTTGTAGTAGTTGTTGTAGTAGTAGTTGTTGTAGTAGTAGTTGTTGTTGTAGTTGTTGTAGTTGTTGTTGTAGTAGTTGTTGTAGTAGTAGTTGTTGTAGTAGTTGTTGTAGTAGTTGTTGTAGTAGTAGTTGTTGTAGTAGTAGTTGTTGTTGTAGTTGTTGTTGTAGTTGTTGTAGTAGTAGTTGTTGTAGTAGTTGTTGTAGTTGTAGTTGTTGTAGTAGTTGTTGTAGTAGTTGTTGTAGTAGTAGTTGTTGTAGTAGTAGTTGTTGTTGTAGTTGTTGTAGTAGTTGTTGTAGTTGTTGTAGTAGTTGTTGTAGTAGTTGTTGTAGTAGTTGTTGTTGTAGTTGTTGTTGTAGTTGTTGTAGTAGTTGTTGTAGTAGTTGTTGTAGTAGTTGTAGTAGTAGTTGTTGTAGTAGTTGTAGTAGTAGTTGTTGTAGTAGTTGTAGTAGTTGTTGTTGTAGTTGTTGTTGTAGTTGTTGTAGTAGTTGTTGTAGTAGTTGTTGTAGTAGTTGTAGTAGTAGTTGTTGTAGTTGTTGTAGTAGTTGTTGTTGTAGTTGTTGTAGTAGTTGTTGTAGTTGTTGTAGTAGTTGTTGTAGTTGTTGTAGTAGTTGTTGTAGTAGTTGTTGTTGTAGTTGTAGTAGTAGTTGTTGTAGTAGTTGTTGTAGTAGTTGTTGTAGTAGTTGTTGTTGTAGTTGTTGTTGTAGTTGTAGTAGTAGTTGTTGTAGTAGTTGTTGTTGTAGTTGTAGTTGTAGTTGTTGTAGTAGTTGTTGTAGTAGTAGTTGTTGTAGTAGTAGTTGTTGTAGTAGTAGTTGTTGTAGTTGTTGTAGTAGTAGTTGTTGTAGTAGTAGTTGTTGTAGTTGTTGTTGTAGTAGTTGTTGTAGTAGTTGTTGTAGTTGTAGTTGTTGTAGTTGTAGTAGTTGTTGTAGTTGTAGTTGTTGTAGTAGTTGTAGTTGTAGTTGTTGTTGTAGTTGTAGTTGTAGTTGTTGTTGTAGTAGTAGTTGTTGTTGTAGTAGTAGTTGTTGTTGTAGTTGTTGTAGTTGTAGTAGTAGTTGTAGTAGTTGTTGTAGTTGTTGTAGTTGTAGTAGTTGTTGTAGTAGTTGTTGTAGTAGTTGTTGTAGTAGTTGTTGTAGTAGTTGTTGTAGTAGTTGTTGTAGTAGTTGTTGTTGTAGTTGTTGTAGTAGTTGTTGTAGTAGTTGTTGTAGTAGTTGTTGTAGTAGTTGTTGTAGTAGTTGTTGTAGTAGTTGTTGTAGTAGTTGTTGTAGTTGTTGTAGTAGTAGTTGTTGTAGTAGTTGTTGTAGTAGTTGTAGTAGTTGTTGTAGTAGTTGTAGTAGTTGTTGTAGTAGTAGTTGTTGTAGTTGTTGTAGTAGTTGTTGTAGTAGTTGTTGTAGTTGTTGTAGTAGTTGTTGTAGTAGTAGTTGTAGTAGTTGTTGTAGTAGTTGTAGTAGTTGTTGTAGTTGTTGTAGTAGTTGTTGTAGTTGTTGTAGTTGTAGTAGTTGTAGTTGTAGTAGTTGTAGTAGTTGTTGTAGTTGTAGTAGTTGTAGTAGTTGTAGTAGTTGTAGTAGTTGTTGTAGTTGTTGTAGTTGTTGTAGTTGTAGTAGTTGTAGTAGTAGTTGTAGTAGTTGTTGTAGTTGTAGTAGTTGTTGTAGTTGTAGTAGTTGTTGTAGTTGTTGTAGTTGTTGTAGTTGTAGTAGTTGTAGTAGTTGTTGTAGTAGTTGTTGTAGTTGTAGTAGTTGTTGTAGTTGTTGTAGTTGTAGTAGTTGTAGTAGTAGTTGTAGTAGTTGTTGTAGTTGTAGTAGTTGTTGTAGTTGTAGTAGTTGTTGTAGTTGTTGTAGTTGTAGTAGTTGTTGTAGTTGTAGTAGTTGTTGTAGTTGTAGTAGTTGTTGTAGTAGTTGTTGTAGTTGTTGTTGTAGTAGTTGTTGTAGTTGTTGTAGTAGTTGTTGTAGTAGTTGTAGTTGTTGTAGTAGTTGTTGTAGTAGTTGTTGTAGTAGTTGTTGTAGTAGTTGTTGTAGTAGTTGTTGTAGTAGTTGTTGTAGTTGTAGTAGTTGTTGTAGTTGTAGTAGTTGTTGTAGTAGTTGTTGTAGTTGTAGTAGTTGTTGTAGTAGTTGTTGTAGTTGTTGTAGTAGTTGTAGTAGTTGTAGTTGTTGTAGTAGTTGTTGTAGTTGTTGTAGTTGTAGTAGTTGTTGTAGTTGTTGTAGTTGTAGTAGTTGTTGTAGTTGTAGTAGTAGTTGTTGTAGTAGTTGTTGTAGTTGTTGTAGTTGTAGTAGTAGTTGTTGTAGTAGTTGTTGTAGTTGTAGTAGTAGTTGTTGTAGTAGTTGTTGTAGTTGTTGTAGTAGTTGTTGTAGTAGTTGTTGTAGTAGTTGTTGTAGTAGTTGTTGTAGTAGTTGTTGTAGTAGTTGTTGTAGTAGTTGTTGTAGTAGTTGTTGTAGTAGTTGTTGTAGTAGTTGTTGTAGTAGTTGTTGTAGTAGTTGTAGTAGTTGTTGTAGTAGTTGTTGTAGTAGTTGTTGTAGTAGTTGTTGTAGTAGTTGTTGTAGTAGTTGTTGTAGTTGTTGTAGTAGTTGTTGTAGTAGTTGTTGTAGTAGTTGTTGTAGTAGTTGTTGTAGTAGTTGTTGTAGTAGTTGTTGTAGTTGTAGTAGTTGTAGTAGTTGTAGTAGTTGTTGTAGTAGTTGTTGTAGTTGTAGTAGTTGTTGTAGTAGTTGTTGTAGTTGTTGTAGTTGTTGTAGTAGTTGTAGTTGTTGTAGTAGTTGTTGTAGTTGTTGTAGTTGTAGTAGTTGTTGTAGTTGTTGTTGTAGTAGTTGTAGTAGTTGTAGTAGTAGTTGTTGTAGTAGTTGTTGTAGTTGTTGTAGTTGTAGTAGTAGTTGTTGTAGTAGTTGTTGTAGTTGTAGTAGTAGTTGTTGTAGTAGTTGTTGTAGTTGTTGTAGTAGTTGTTGTAGTAGTTGTTGTAGTAGTTGTTGTAGTAGTTGTTGTAGTAGTTGTTGTAGTAGTTGTTGTAGTAGTTGTTGTAGTAGTTGTTGTAGTAGTTGTTGTAGTAGTTGTTGTAGTAGTTGTTGTAGTAGTTGTAGTAGTTGTTGTAGTTGTTGTAGTAGTTGTTGTAGTAGTTGTTGTAGTAGTTGTTGTAGTAGTTGTTGTAGTAGTTGTTGTAGTAGTTGTTGTAGTAGTTGTAGTTGTAGTAGTTGTTGTAGTAGTTGTTGTAGTAGTTGTAGTAGTTGTTGTAGTTGTAGTAGTTGTTGTAGTAGTTGTTGTAGTAGTTGTTGTAGTAGTTGTAGTAGTTGTTGTAGTAGTTGTTGTAGTAGTTGTAGTAGTTGTTGTAGTAGTTGTTGTAGTAGTTGTTGTAGTAGTTGTTGTAGTAGTTGTAGTAGTAGTTGTTGTAGTAGTTGTTGTAGTAGTTGTTGTAGTAGTTGTTGTAGTTGTAGTAGTTGTTGTAGTAGTTGTTGTAGTAGTTGTTGTAGTTGTTGTAGTTGTAGTAGTTGTTGTAGTAGTTGTAGTAGTTGTTGTAGTAGTTGTTGTAGTTGTAGTAGTTGTAGTAGTTGTTGTAGTAGTTGTTGTAGTAGTTGTTGTAGTAGTTGTAGTAGTTGTTGTAGTAGTTGTTGTAGTTGTTGTAGTAGTTGTAGTAGTTGTTGTAGTAGTTGTTGTAGTAGTTGTTGTAGTTGTTGTAGTAGTTGTTGTAGTAGTTGTTGTAGTAGTTGTTGTAGTAGTTGTTGTAGTAGTTGTTGTAGTAGTTGTTGTAGTAGTTGTTGTAGTAGTTGTTGTAGTAGTTGTTGTAGTAGTTGTTGTAGTAGT